>JBBPBS010000083.1:71620-106379 GCA_037974835.1 Cicer judaicum
ATAGGTGTTTTGTGTCATTGGATGAACAATTAGGTCATTTTTGTCCTCCATAGGCTAATTATTTTCCAATTTGGGTTTTTAACCAATCTTGTGCATCTAATAGGTGTTTTGTGTCATTGGATGAACATTTTCGTCATTTTTGTCCTCCCTAAACTTAATCTTGTCCAATTAGGGTTTCTAACCAATCTTGTGCATCCAATAGGTGTTTTGTGTCATTGGATGAACATTTAGGTCCTTTTCATCCTCCCTAGGCTTAATCTTGTCCAATTAGGGTTTCGAACCAATCTTGTGCATCCAATAGGTGTTTTTGTGTCATTGGATGAACAATTAGGTCATTTTCGTCCTCCCTAAACTTAATCTTGTTCAATTAGGGTTTCTAACCAGTCTTATGCATCAAATAGGTGTTTTTGTGTCATTGGATGAACTATTAGGTCATTTTCGTCTTCCTTGGGCTAATTCTTGTCCAATTAGGGTTTTTAACCAATCTTGTGCATCCAATAGGTGTTTTGTGTTAATGGATGAACAATTAGGTCATTTTCATCCTCCCTAGGCTAATTCTTGTCCAATTAGGGTTTTTAACCAATCTTGTGCATCGAATAGGTGTTTTGTGTCATTGGATGAACATTTAGGTCATTTTCGTCCTCCCTACACTTAATCTTGTCCAATTAGGGTTTCTAACCAATCTTGTGCATCCAATAGGTGTTTTGTGTCATTGGATGAACAATTAGGTCATTTTTATCCTCCCTAGGCTAATTCTTTTCCAATTAGGGTTTTTAACCAATCTTGTGCATCTAATAGGTGTTTTGTGTCATTGGATGAACATTTACGTCCTCCTAAACTTAATCTTGTCTAATTAGGGTTTCTAACCAATCTTGTGCATCCAATAGGTGTTTTGTGTTATTGGATGAACATTTAGGTCATTTTCATCCTCCCTACACTTAATCTTGTCCAGTTAGGGTTTTTAACCAATCTTATGCATCCAATAGGTGTTTTTGTGTCATTGGATAAACATTTAGGTCATTTTCGTTCTCCCTAAACTTAATCTTGTCCAATTAGGGTTTCTGACCAATCTTGTGCATCCAATTGGTGTTTTTGTGTCATTGGATGAACAATTAGATCATCTTCGTCCTCCGTAGGCTAATTCTTGTCCAATTAGGTTTTTAACCAATCTTGTGCATCCAATACATGTTTTGTGTCATTGGATGAACATTTAGGTCATTTTCGTCCTCCCTACACTTAATCTTGTCCAATTAGGGTTTTTAACCAATCTTGTGCATCTAATAGGTGTTTTGTGTCATTGGATGAACATTTTCTTCATTTCCGTCCTCCCTAAACTTAATCTTGTCCAATTAGGGTTTCTAACCGATCTTGTGCATCCAATAGGTGTTTTGTGTCATTGGATGAACATTTATGTACTTTTCATCCACCCTAGGCTAATTCTTGTCCAATTAGGGTTTCCAACCAATCTTGTGCATCCAATAGGTGTTTTTGTGTCATTGGATGAACATTTAGGTCCTTTTCGTCCACCCTAGGCTAATTCTTGTTCAATTAGGGTTTCTAACCAATCTTGTGCATCCAATAGGTGTTTTGTGTCATTGGATGAACATTTAGGTCCTTTTCGTCAACCCTAGGCTAATTCTTGTCCAATTAGGGTTTCTAACCAATCTTGTGCATCCAATAGGTGTTTTTGTGTCATTGGATGAACAATTAGATCATTTTCGTCCTCCCTAGGCTAATTCTTGTCTAATTAGGGTTTCTAAACAATCTTGTGCATCCAATAGGTGTTTTGTGTCATTGGATGAACATTTAGGTCATTTTCGTCCTCCCTACACTTAATCTTGTCCAATTACGGTTTTTAACCAATCTTATGCATCCAATAGGTGTTTTTGTGTCATTGGACAAACATTTAGGTCATTTTCGTTCTCCCTAAACTTAATCTTGTCCAATTAGGGTTTCTGACCAATCTTGTGCATCCAATTGGTGTTTTTGTGTCATTGGATGAACAATTAGATCATTTTCGTCGTCCGTAGGCTAATTCTTGTCCAATTAGGTTTTTAACCAATCTTGTGCATTCAATACATGTTTTGTGTCATTGGATGAACATTTAGGTCATTTTCGTCCTCCCTACACTTAATCTTGTCCAATTAAGGTTTTTAACCAATCTTGTGCATCTAATAGGTGTTTTGTGTTATTGGATGAACATTTTCTTCATTTCCGTCCTCCCTAAACTTAATCTTGTCCAATTAGGCTTTCTAACCGATCTTGTGCATCCAATAGGTGTTTTGTGTCATTGGATGAAGATTTAGGTCCTTTTCGTCCACCCTAGGCTAATTCTTGTCCAATTAGGGTTTCTAACCAATCTTGTGCATCCAATAGGTGTTTTTGTGTCATTGGATGAACAATTAGATCATTTTCGTCCTCCGTAGGCTAATTCTTGTCCAATTAGGATTTTTAACCAATCTTGTGCATCCAATAGGTGTTTTGTGTCATTGGATGAACAATTAGGTCATTTTCGTCCTCCCTAGGCTTATTCTTGTCCAATTAGGGTTTTTAACCAATCTTGGGTCATTGGATGAACAATTAGGTCATTTTCGTCCTACCTAGGCTAATTCTTGTCCAATTAAGTTTTTAACCAGTCTTGTGCATCCAATCGGTGTTTTTGTTTCATTGGAAGAATATTTAGGTCATTTTCGTCCTCCCTTCACTTAATCTTATCCAATTAGCGTTTCTAACCAATCTTGTGCATCCAATAGGTGTTTTTGTGTCATTGAATGAACAATTAGATCATTTTCGTCCTCCCTAGGCTAATTCTTGTCCAATTACGGTTTTTAACCAATCTTGTGTCATTGGATGAACAATTAGGTCATTTTCGTCCTCCCTAGGCTTATTCTTGTCTAATTAGGGTTTCTAACCAATCTTGTGCATCCAATCGGTGGTTTTGTGTCATTGAAAGAATATTTAGGTCATTTTCGTCCTCCCTTCACTTAATCTTATCCAATTAGGGTTTTTAACCAATCTTGTGCATCCAATAGGTGTTTTGTGTCATTGGATGAACATTTAGGTCATTTTCGTCCTCCCTACACTTAATCTTGTCCAATTAGGGTTTTTAACCAATCTTGTGCATCTAATAGGTGTTTTGTATCATTGGATGAACATTTTCTTCATTTCCGTCCTCCCTAAACTTAATCTTGTCCAATTAGGGTTTCTAACCGATCTTGTGCATCCAATAGGTGTTTTGTGTCATTGGATGAACATTTAGGTCCTTTTCGTCCACCCTAGGCTAATTCTTGTCCAATTAGGGTTTCTAACCAATCTTGTGCATCCAATAGGTGTTTTTGTGTCATTGGATGAACAATTAGATCATTTTCGTCCTCCCTAGGCTAATTCTTGTCCAATTAGGGTTTTTAACCAATCTTGTGCATCCAATAGGTGTTTTGTGTCATTGGATGAACATTTAGGTCATTTTCGTCCTCCCTACACTTAATCTTGTCCAATTAGGGTTTTTAACCAATCTTGTGCATCCAATAGGTGTTTTGTGTCATTGGATGAACAATTATGTCATTTTCGTCCTCCCTAGGCTTATTCTTGTCCAATTAAGTTTTTAACCAATCTTGTGCATCCAATAGGGTTTTTGTGTCATTGGATGAACATTTAGGTCCTTTTCGGCCTCCCTAGGCTAATTCTTGTCCAATTAGGATTTCAAACCAATCTTGTGCATCCAATAGGTGTTTTTGTGTCATTGGATGAACAATTAGGTCATTTTCGTCCTCCCTAAACTTAATCTTATCCAATTAGGGTTTCTAACCAATCTTGTGCATCAAATCGGTGTTTTTGTGTCATTGGAAGAATATTTAGGTCATTTTCGTCCTCCCTTCACTTAATCTTGTCCAATTAGGGTTTTTAACCAATCTTGTGCATCCAATAGGTGTTTTGTGTCATTGGATGAACATTTAGGTCCTTTTCGTCCTCCCTAGGCTTAATCTTGTCCAATTAGGGTTTCGAACCAATCTTGTGCATCCAATAGGTGTTTTTGTGTCATTGGATGAACAATTACGTCATTTTCGTCCTCCCTAGGCTAATTCTTGTGCAATTAGGGTTTCTAACCAATCTTGTGCATCCGATAGGTGTTTTGTGTCATTGGATGAACAATTAGGTCATTTTTGTGCTCCATAGCCTAATTATTTTCCAATTTGGGTTTTTAACCAATCTTGTGCATCTAATAGGTGTTTTGTGTCATTGGATGAACATTTTCGTCATTTTTGTCCTCCCTAAACTTAATCTTGTCCAATTAGGGTTTCTAACCAATCTTGTGCATCCAATAGGTGTTTTGTGTCATTGGATGAACATTTAGGTCTTTTTCGTCCTCCCTAGGCTTAATCTTGTCCAATTAGGGTTTCGAACCAATCTTGTGCATCCAATAGGTGTTTTTGTGTCATTGGATGAACAATTACGTCATTTTCGTCCTCCCTAGGCTAATTCTTGTGCAATTAGGGTTTCTAACCAATCTTGTGCATCCGATAGGTGTTTTGTGTCATTGGATGAACAATTAGGTCATTTTTGTCCTCCATAGGCTAATTATTTTCCAATTTGGGTTTTTAACCAATCTTGTGCATCTAATAGGTGTTTTGTGTCATTGGATGAACATTTTCGTCATTTTTGTCCTCCCTAAACTTAATCTTGTCCAATTAGGGTTTCTAACCAATCTTGTGCATCCAATAGGTGTTTTGTGTCATTGGATGAACATTTAGGTCCTTTTCATCCTCCCTAGGCTTAATCTTGTCCAATTAGGGTTTCGAACCAATCTTGTGCATCCAATAGGTGTTTTTGTGTCATTGGATGAACAATTAGGTCATTTTCGTCCTCCCTAAACTTAATCTTGTCCAATTAGGGTTTCTAACCAGTCTTATGCATCAAATAGGTGTTTTTGTGTCATTGGATGAACTATTAGGTCATTTTCGTCTTCCTTGGGCTAATTCTTGTCCAATTAGGGTTTTTAACCAATCTTGTGCATCCAATAGGTGTTTTGTGTTAATGGATGAACAATTAGGTCATTTTCATCCTCCCTAGGCTAATTCTTGTCCAATTAGGGTTTTTAACCAATCTTGTGCATCGAATAGGTGTTTTGTGTCATTGGATGAACATTTAGGTCATTTTCGTCCTCCCTACACTTAATCTTGTCCAATTAGGGTTTCTAACCAATCTTGTGCATCCAATAGGTGTTTTGTGTCATTGGATGAACAATTAGGTCATTTTTATCCTCCCTAGGCTAATTCTTTTCCAATTAGGGTTTTTAACCAATCTTGTGCATCTAATAGGTGTTTTGTGTCATTGGATGAACATTTACGACCTCCTAAACTTAATCTTGTCTAATTAGGGTTTCTAACCAATCTTGTGCATCCAATAGGTGTTTTGTGTTATTGGATGAACATTTAGGTCATTTTCATCCTCCCTACACTTAATCTTGTCCAGTTAGGGTTTTTAACCAATCTTATGCATCCAATAGGTGTTTTTGTGTCATTGGATAAACATTTAGGTCATTTTCGTTCTCCCTAAACTTAATCTTGTCCAATTAGGGTTTCTGACCAATCTTGTGCATCCAATTGGTGTTTTTGTGTCATTGGATGAACAATTAGATCATCTTCGTCATCCGTAGGCTAATTCTTGTCCAATTAGGTTTTTAACCAATCTTGTGCATCCAATACATGTTTTGTGTCATTGGATGAACATTTAGGTCATTTTCGTCCTCCCTACACTTAATCTTGTCCAATTAGGGTTTTTAACCAATCTTGTGCATCTAATAGGTGTTTTGTGTCATTGGATGAACATTTTCTTCATTTCCGTCCTCCCTAAACTTAATCTTGTCCAATTAGGGTTTCTAACCGATCTTGTGCATCCAATAGGTGTTTTGTGTCATTGGATGAACATTTAGGTCATTTTCGTCCTCCCTACACTTAATCTTGTCCAATTAGGGTTTTTAACCAATCTTGTGCATCTAATAGGTGTTTTGTGTCATTGGATGAACATTTTCTTCATTTCCGTCCTCCCTAAACTTAATCTTGTCCAATTAGGGTTTCTAACCGATCTTGTGCATCCAATAGGTGTTTTGTGTCATTGGATGAACATTTAGGTCATTTTCGTCCTCCCTACACTTAATCTTGTCCAATTAGGGTTTTTAACCAATCTTGTGCATCTAATAGGTGTTTTGTGTCATTGGATGAACATTTTCTTCATTTCCGTCCTCCCTAAACTTAATCTTGTCCAATTAGGGTTTCTAACCGATCTTGTGCATCCAATAGGTGTTTTGTGTCATTGGATGAACATTTATGTACTTTTCATCCACCCTAGGCTAATTCTTGTCCAATTAGGCTTTCTAACCGATCTTGTGCATCCAATAGGTGTTTTGTGTCATTGGATGAAGATTTAGGTCCTTTTCGTCCACCCTAGGCTAATTCTTGTCCAATTAGGGTTTCTAACCAATCTTGTGCATCCAATAGGTGTTTTTGTGTCATTGGATGAACAATTAGATCATTTTCGTCCTCCGTAGGCTAATTCTTGTCCAATTAGGATTTTTAACCAATCTTGTGCATCCAATAGGTGTTTTGTGTCATTGGATGAACAATTAGGTCATTTTCGTCCTCCCTAGGCTTATTCTTGTCCAATTAGGGTTTTTAACCAATCTTGGGTCATTGGATGAACAATTAGGTCATTTTCGTCCTACCTAGGCTAATTCTTGTCCAATTAAGTTTTTAACCAGTCTTGTGCATCCAATCGGTGTTTTTGTTTCATTGTAAGAATATTTAGGTCATTTTCGTCCTCCCTTCACTTAATCTTATCCAATTAGCGTTTCTAACCAATCTTGTGCATCCAATAGGTATTTTTGTGTCATTGGATGAACAATTAGATCATTTTCGTCCTCCCTAGGCTTATTCTTGTTCAATTACGGTTTTTAACCAATCTTGTGTCATTGGATGAACAATTAGGTCATTTTCGTCCTCCCTAGGCTTATTCTTGTCCAATTAGGGTTTCTAACCAATTTTGTGCATCCAATCGGTGGTTTTGTGTCATTGGAAGAATATTTAGGTCATTTTCGTCCTCCCTTCACTTAATCTTATCCAATTAGGGTTTTTAACCAATCTTGTGCATCCAATAGGTGTTTTGTGTCATTGGATGAACATTTAGGTCCTTTTCGTCCACCCAAGGCTAATTCTTGTCCAATTAGGGTTTCTAACCAATCTTGTGCATCCAATAGGTGTTTTTATGTCATTGGATGAACAATTACGTCATTTTCGTCCTCCCTAGGCTAATTCTTGTGCAATTAGGGTTTCTAACCAATCTTGTGCATCCGATAGGTGTTTTGTGTCATTGGATGAACAATTAGGTCATTTTTGTCCTCCATAGGCTAATTATTTTCCAATTTGGGTTTTTAACCAATCTTGTGCATCTAATAGGTGTTTTGTGTCATTGGATGAACATTTTCGTCATTTTTGTCCTCCCTAAACTTAATCTTGTCCAATTAGGGTTTCTAACCAATCTTGTGCATCCAATAGGTGTTTTGTGTCATTGGATGAACATTTAGGTCCTTTTCATCCTCCCTAGGCTTAATCTTGTCCAATTAGGGTTTCGAACCAATCTTGTGCATCCAATAGGTGTTTTTGTGTCATTGGATGAACAATTAGGTCATTTTCGTCCTCCCTAAACTTAATCTTGTCCAATTAGGGTTTCTAACCAGTCTTATGCATCAAATAGGTGTTTTTGTGTCATTGGATGAACTATTAGGTCATTTTCGTCTTCCTTGGGCTAATTCTTGTCCAATTAGGGTTTTTAACCAATCTTGTGCATCCAATAGGTGTTTTGTGTTAATGGATGAACAATTAGGTCATTTTCATCCTCCCTAGGCTAATTCTTGTCCAATTAGGGTTTTTAACCAATCTTGTGCATCGAATAGGTGTTTTGTGTCATTGGATGAACATTTAGGTCATTTTCGTCCTCCCTACACTTAATCTTGTCCAATTAGGGTTTCTAACCAATCTTGTGCATCCAATAGGTGTTTTGTGTCATTGGATGAACAATTAGGTCATTTTTATCCTCCCTAGGCTAATTCTTTTCCAATTAGGGTTTTTAACCAATCTTGTGCATCTAATAGGTGTTTTGTGTCATTGGATGAACATTTACGTCCTCCTAAACTTAATCTTGTCTAATTAGGGTTTCTAACCAATCTTGTGCATCCAATAGGTGTTTTGTGTTATTGGATGAACATTTAGGTCATTTTCATCCTCCCTAAACTTAATCTTGTCCAATTAGGGTTTCTGACCAATCTTGTGCATCCAATTGGTGTTTTTGTGTCATTGGATGAACAATTAGATCATCTTCGTCCTCCGTAGGCTAATTCTTGTCCAATTAGGTTTTTAACCAATCTTGTGCATCCAATACATGTTTTGTGTCATTGGATGAACATTTAGGTCATTTTCGTCCTCCCTACACTTAATCTTGTCCAATTAGGGTTTTTAACCAATCTTGTGCATCTAATAGGTGTTTTGTGTCATTGGATGAACATTTTCTTCATTTCCGTCCTCCCTAAACTTAATCTTGTCCAATTAGGGTTTCTAACCGATCTTGTGCATCCAATAGGTGTTTTGTGTCATTGGATGAACATTTAGGTCATTCTCGTCCTCCCTACACTTAATCTTGTCCAATTAGGGTTTTTAACCAATCTTGTGCATCTAATAGGTGTTTTGTGTCATTGGATGATCATTTTCTTCATTTCCGTCCTCCCTAAACTTAATCTTGTCCAATTAGGGTTTCTAACCGATCTTGTGCATCCAATAGGTGTTTTGTGTCATTGGATGAACATTTATGTACTTTTCATCCACCCTAGGCTAATTCTTGTCCAATTAGGGTTTCCAACCAATCTTGTGCATCCAATAGGTGTTTTTGTGTCATTGGATGAACATTTAGGTCCTTTTCGTCCACCCTAGGCTAATTCTTGTTCAATTAGGGTTTCTAACCAATCTTGTGCATCCAATAGGTGTTTTGTGTCATTGGATGAACATTTAGGTCCTTTTCGTCCACCCTTGGCTAATTCTTGTCCAATTAGGGTTTCTAACCAATCTTGTGCATCCAATAGGTGTTTTTGTGTCATTGGATGAACAATTAGATCATTTTCGTCCTCCCTAGGCTAATTCTTGTCTAATTAGGGTTTCTAACCAATCTTGTGCATCCAATAGGTGTTTTGTGTCATTGGATGAACATTTAGGTCATTTTCGTCCTCCCTACACTTAATCTTGTCCAATTACGGTTTTTAACCAATCTTATGCATCCAATAGGTGTTTTTGTGTCATTGGACAAACATTTAGGTCATTTTCGTTCTCCCTAAACTTAATCTTGTCCAATTAGGGTTTCTGACCAATCTTGTGCATCCAATTGGTGTTTTTGTGTCATTGGATGAACAATTAGATCATTTTCGTCGTCCGTAGGCTAATTCTTGTCCAATTAGGTTTTTAACCAATCTTGTGCATTCAATACATGTTTTGTGTCATTGGATGAACATTTAGGTCATTTTCGTCCTCCCTACACTTAATCTTGTCCAATTAAGGTTTTTAACCAATCTTGTGCATCTAATAGGTGTTTTGTGTTATTGGATGAACATTTTCTTCATTTCCGTCCTCCCTAAACTTAATCTTGTCCAATTAGGCTTTCTAACCGATCTTGTGCATCCAATAGGTGTTTTGTGTCATTGGATGAAGATTTAGGTCCTTTTCGTCCACCCTAGGCTAATTCTTGTCCAATTAGGGTTTCTAACTAATCTTATGCATCCAACAGGTGTTTTTGTGTCATTGGATGAACAATTAGATCATTTTCGTCCTCCGTAGGCTAATTCTTGTCCAATTAGGATTTTTAACCAATCTTGTGCATCCAATAGGTGTTTTGTGTCATTGGATGAACAATTAGGTCATTTTCGTCCTCCCTAGGCTTATTCTTGTCCAATTAGGGTTTTTAACCAATCTTGGGTCATTGGATGAACAATTAGGTCATTTTCGTCCTACCTAGGCTAATTCTTGTCCAATTAAGTTTTTAACCAGTCTTGTGCATCCAATCGGTGTTTTTGTTTCATTGGAAGAATATTTAGGTCATTTTCGTCCTCCCTTCACTTAATCTTATCCAATTAGCGTTTCTAACCAATCTTGTGCATCCAATAGGTGTTTTTGTGTCATTGGATGAACAATTAGATCATTTTCGTCCTCCCTAGGCTTATTCTTGTTCAATTACGGTTTTTAACCAATCTTGTGTCATTGGATGAACAATTAGGTCATTTTCGTCCTCCCTAGGCTTATTCTTGTCCAATTAGGGTTTCTAACCAATTTTGTGCATCCAATCGGTTGTTTTGTGTCATTGGAAGAATATTTAGGTCATTTTCGTCCTCCCTTCACTTAATCTTATCCAATTAGGGTTTTTAACCAATCTTGTGCATCCAATAGGTGTTTTGTGTCATTGGATGAACATTGAGGTCCTTTTCGTCCACCCAAGGCTAATTCTTGTCCAATTAGGGTTTCTAACCAATCTTGTGCATCCAATAGGTGTTTTTATGTCATTGGATGAACAATTACGTCATTTTCGTCCTCCCTAGGCTAATTCTTGTGCAATTAGGGTTTCTAACCAATCTTGTGCATCCGATAGGTGTTTTGTGTCATTGGATGAACAATTAGGTCATTTTTGTCCTCCATAGGCTAATTATTTTCCAATTTGGGTTTTTAACCAATCTTGTGCATCTAATAGGTGTTTTGTGTCATTGGATGAACATTTTCGTCATTTTTGTCCTCCCTAAACTTAATCTTGTCCAATTAGGGTTTCTAACCAATCTTGTGCATCCAATAGGTGTTTTGTGTCATTGGATGAACATTTAGGTCCTTTTCATCCTCCCTAGGCTTAATCTTGTCCAATTAGGGTTTCGAACCAATCTTGTGCATCCAATAGGTGTTTTTGTGTCATTGGATGAACAATTAGGTCATTTTCGTCCTCCCTAAACTTAATCTTGTCCAATTAGGGTTTCTAACCAGTCTTATGCATCAAATAGGTGTTTTTGTGTCATTGGATGAACTATTAGGTCATTTTCGTCTTCCTTGGGCTAATTCTTGTCCAATTAGGGTTTTTAACCAATCTTGTGCATCCAATAGGTGTTTTGTGTCAATGGATGAACAATTAGGTCATTTTCATCCTCCCTAGGCTAATTCTTGTCCAATTAGGGTTTTTAACCAATCTTGTGCATCGAATAGGTGTTTTGTGTCATTGGATGAACATTTAGGTCATTTTCGTCCTCCCTACACTTAATCTTGTCCAATTAGGGTTTCTAACCAATCTTGTGCATCCAATAGGTGTTTTGTGTCATTGGATGAACAATTAGGTCATTTTTATCCTCCCTA
Source organism: Cicer judaicum (assembly GCA_037974835.1). Lineage (NCBI taxonomy): Eukaryota > Viridiplantae > Streptophyta > Magnoliopsida > Fabales > Fabaceae > Cicer > Cicer judaicum. Next base: position 83,038 of record JBBPBS010000083.1, read on the forward strand.
GGCTAATTCTTTTCCAATTAGGGTTTTTAACCAATCTTGTGCATCTAATAGGTGTTTTGTGTCATTGGATGAACATTTACGTCCTCCTAAACTTAATCTTGTCTAATTAGGGTTTCTAACCAATCTTGTGCATCCAATAGGTGTTTTGTGTTATTGGATGAACATTTAGGTCATTTTCATCCTCCCTACACTTAATCTTGTCCAGTTAGGGTTTTTAACCAATCTTATGCATCCAATACGTGTTTTTGTGTCATTGGATAAACATTTAGGTCATTTTCGTTCTCCCTAAACTTAATCTTGTCCAATTAGGGTTTCTGACCAATCTTGTGCATCCAATTGGTGTTTTTGTGTCATTGGATGAACAATTAGATCATCTTCGTCCTCCGTAGGCTAATTCTTGTCCAATTAGGTTTTTAACCAATCTTGTGCATCCAATACATGTTTTGTGTCATTGGATGAACATTTAGGTCATTTTCGTCCTCCATACACTTAATCTTGTCCAATTAGGGTTTTTAACCAATCTTGTGCATCTAATAGGTGTTTTGTGTCATTGGATGAACATTTTCTTCATTTCCGTCCTCCCTAAACTTAATCTTGTCCAATTAGGGTTTCTAACCGATCTTGTGCATCCAATAGGTGTTTTGTGTCATTGGATGAACATTTAGGTCATTTTCGTCCTCCCTACACTTAATCTTGTCCAATTAGGGTTTTTAACCAATCTTGTGCATCTAATAGGTGTTTTGTGTCATTGGATGAACATTTTCTTCATTTCCGTCCTCCCTAAACTTAATCTTGTCCAATTAGGGTTTCTAACCGATCTTGTGCATCCAATAGGTGTTTTGTGTCATTGGATGAACATTTAGGTCATTTTCGTCCTCCCTACACTTAATCTTGTCCAATTAGGGTTTTTAACCAATCTTGTGCATCTAATAGGTGTTTTGTGTCATTGGATGAACATTTTCTTCATTTCCGTCCTCCCTAAACTTAATCTTGTCCAATTAGGGTTTCTAACCGATCTTGTGCATCCAATAGGTGTTTTGTGTCATTGGATGAACATTTATGTACTTTTCATCCACCCTAGGCTAATTCTTGTCCAATTAGGGTTTCCAACCAATCTTGTGCATCCAATAGGTGTTTTTGTGTCATTTAATGAACATTTAGGTCCTTTTCGTCCACCCTAGGCTAATTCTTGTTCAATTAGGGTTTCTAACCAATCTTGTGCATCCAATAGGTTTTTTGTGTCATTGGATGAACATTTAGGTCCTTTTCATCCACCCTAGGCTAATTCTTGTCCAATTAGGGTTTCTAACCAATCTTGTGCATCCAATAGGTGTTTTTGTGTCATTGGATGAACAATTAGATCATTTTCGTCCTCCCTAGGCTAATTCTTGTCTAATTAGGGTTTCTAACCAATCTTGTGCATCCAATAGGTGTTTTGTGTCATTGGATGAACATTTAGGTCATTTTCGTCCTCCCTACACTTAATCTTGTCCAATTACGGTTTTTAACCAATCTTATGCATCCAATAGGTGTTTTTGTGTCATTGGACAAACATATAGGTCATTTTCGTTCTCCCTAAACTTAATCTTGTCCAATTAGGGTTTCTGACCAATCTTGTGCATCCAATTGGTGTTTTTGTGTCATTGGATGAACAATTAGATCATTTTCGTCGTCCGTAGGCTAATTCTTGTCCAATTAGGTTTTTAACCAATCTTGTGCATTCAATACATGTTTTGTGTCATTGGATGAACATTTAGGTCATTTTCGTCCTCCCTACACTTAATCTTGTCCAATTAAGGTTTTTAACCAATCTTGTGCATCTAATAGGTGTTTTGTGTTATTGGATGAACATTTTCTTCATTTCCGTCCTCCCTAAACTTAATCTTGTCCAATTAGGCTTTCTAACCGATCTTGTGCTTCCAATAGGTGTTTTGTGTCATTGGATGAAGATTTAGGTCCTTTTCGTCCACCCTAGGCTAATTCTTGTCCAATTAGGGTTTCTAACCAATCTTGTGCATCCAATAGGTGTTTTTGTGTCATTGGATGAACAATTAGATCATTTTCGTCCTCCGTAGGCTAATTCTTGTCCAATTAGGATTTTTAACCAATCTTGTGCATCCAATAGGTGTTTTGTGTCATTGGATGAACAATTAGGTCATTTTCGTCCTCCCTAGGCTTATTCTTGTCCAATTAGGGTTTTTAACCAATCTTGGGTCATTGGATGAACAATTAGGTCATTTTCGTCCTACCTAGGCTAATTCTTGTCCAATTAAGTTTTTAACCAGTCTTGTGCATCCAATCGGTGTTTTTGTTTCATTGGAAGAATATTTAGGTCATTTTCGTCCTCCCTTCACTTAATCTTATCCAATTAGCGTTTCTAACCAATCTTGTGCATCCAATAGGTGTTTTTGTGTCATTGGATGAACAATTAGATCATTTTCGTCCTCCCTAGGCTTATTCTTGTTCAATTACGGTTTTTAACCAATCTTGTGTCATTGGATGAACAATTAGGTCATTTTCGTCCTCCCTAGGCTTATTCTTGTCCAATTAGGGTTTCTAACCAATTTTGTGCATCCAATCGATGGTTTTGTGTCATTGGAAGAATATTTAGGTCATTTTCGTCCTCCCTTCACTTAATCTTATCCAATTAGGGTTTTTAACCAATCTTGTGCATCCAATAGGTGTTTTGTGTCATTGGATGAACATTTAGGTCCTTTTCGTCCACCCAAGGCTAATTCTTGTCCAATTAGGGTTTCTAACCAATCTTGTGCATCCAATAGGTGTTTTTGTGTCATTGGATGAACAATTACGTCATTTTCGTCCTCCCTAGGCTAATTCTTGTGCAATTAGGGTTTCTAACCAATCTTGTGCATCCGATAGGTGTTTTGTGTCATTGGATGAACAATGAGGTCATTTTTGTCCTCCATAGGCTAATTATTTTCCAATTTGGGTTTTTAACCAATCTTGTGCATCTAATAGGTGTTTTTTGTCATTGGATGAACATTTTCGTCATTTTTGTCCTCCCTAAACTTAATCTTGTCCAATTAGGGTTTCTAACCAATCTTGTGCATCCAATAGGTGTTTTGTGTCATTGGATGAACATTTAGGTCCTTTTCATCCTCCCTAGGCTTAATCTTGTCCAATTAGGGTTTCGAACCAATCTTGTGCATCCAATAGGTGTTTTTGTGTCATTGGATGAACAATTAGGTCATTTTCGTCCTCCCTAAACTTAATCTTGTCCAATTAGGGTTTCTAACCAGTCTTATGCATCAAATAGGTGTTTTTGTGTCATTGGATGAACTATTAGGTCATTTTCGTCTTCCTTGGGCTAATTCTTGTCCAATTAGGGTTTTTAACCAATCTTGTGCATCCAATAGGTGTTTTGTGTCAATGGATGAACAATTAGGTCATTTTCATCCTCCCTAGGCTAATTCTTGTCTAATTAGGGTTTCTAACCAATCTTGTGCATCCAATAGGTGTTTTGTGTCATTGGATGAACATTTAGCTCATTTTCATCCTCCCTACACTTAATCTTGTCCAATTAGGGTTTTTAATCAATCTTATGCATCCAATAGGTGTTTTTGTGTCATTGGATGAACATTTAGGTCATTTTCGTTCTCCCTAAACTTAATCTTGTCCAATTAGGGTTTCTAACCGATCTTCTGCATCCAATAGGTGTTTTGTGTCATTGGATGAACATTTAGGTCCTTTTCGTCCACCCTAGGCTAATTCTTGTCCAATTAGGGTTTCTAACCGATCTTGTGCATCCAATAGGTGTTTTGTGTCATCGGATGAACATTTATGTCCTTTTCATCCACCCTAGGCTAATTCTTGTCCAATTAGGGTTTTCTAACCAATCTTGTGCATCCAATGGGTGTTTTTGTGTCATTGGATGAACATTTAGGTCCTTTTCGTCCACCCTAGGCTAATTCTTGTTCAATTAGGGTTTCTAACCAATCTTGTGCATCCAATAGGTGTTTTGTGTCATTGGATAAACATTTAGGTCCTTTTCGTCCACCATAGGCTAATTCTTGTCCAATTAGGGTTTCTAACCAATCTTGTGCATCCAATAGGTGTTTTTGTGTCATTGGATGAACAATTAGATCATTTTCGTCCTCCCTAGGCTAATTCTTGTCTAATTAGGGTTTCTAACCAATCTTGTGCATCCAATAGGTGTTTTGTGTCATTGGATGAACATTTAGGTCATTTTCGTCCTCCCTACACTTAATCTTGTCCAATTACGGTTTTTAACCAATCTTATGCATCCAATAGGTGTTTTTGTGTCATTGGACAAACATTTAGGTCATTTTCGTTCTCCCTAAACTTAATCTTGTCCAATTAGGGTTTCTGACCAATCTTGTGCATCCAATTGGTGTTTTTGTGTCATTGGATGAACAATTAGATCATTTTCGTCCTCCGTAGGCTAATTCTTGTCCAATTAGGTTTTTAACCAATCTTGTGCATCCAATACATGTTTTGTGTCATTGGATGAACATTTAGGTCATTTTCGTCCTCCCTACACTTAATCTTGTCCAATTAGGGTTTTTAACCAATCTTGTGCATCTAATAGGTGTTTTGTGTCATTGGATGAACATTTTCTTCATTTCCGTCCTCCCTAAACTTAATCTTGTCCAATTAGGGTTTCTAACCGATCTTGTGCATCCAATAGGTGTTTTGTGTCATTGGATGAACATTTAGGTCATTTTCGTCCTCCCTACACTTAATCTTGTCCAATTAGGGTTTTTAACCAATCTTGTGCATCTAATAGGTGTTTTGTGTCATTGGATGAACATTTACGTCATTTTCGTCCTCCCTAAACTTAATCTTGTCCAATTAGGGTTTCTAACCAATCTTGTGCATCCAATCGGTGTTTTGTGTCATTGGAAGAATATTTAGGTCATTTTCGTCCTCCCTTCACTTAATCTTGTCCAATTAGGGTTTTTAACCAATCTTGTGCATCCAATAGGTGTTTTGTGTCATTGGATGAACATTTAGGTCCTTTTCGTCCTACCTAGGCTAATTCTTGTCCAATTAGGGTTTCTAACCAATCTTGTGCATCCAATAGGTGGTTTTGTGTCATTGGATGAACAATTAGGTCATTTTCGTCCTCCCTAGGCTAATTCTTGTCCAATTATGGTTTTTAACCAATCTTGTGCATCCAATAGGTGTTTTGTGTCATTGATTGAACATTTAGGTCATTTTCGTCCTCCCTAAATTTAATCTTGTCCAATTAGGGTTTCTAACCAATCTTCTGCATCCAATAGGTGTTTTTGTGTCATTGGATGAACAATTAGGTCATTTTCGTCCTCCCTAGACTAATTCTTGTCCAATTAGGGTTTTTAACCAATCTTGTGCATCCAATAGGTGTTTTGTGTCATTGGATGAACATTTAGGTCATTTTCGTCCTCCCTACACTTAATCTTGTCCAATTAGGGTTTTTAACCAATCTTGTGCATACAATAGGTGTTTTGTGTCATTGGATGAAAAATTAGGTCATTTTTTTCCTCCCAAGGCTTATTCTTGTCCAATTAGGGTTTCTAACCAATCTTGTGCATCCAATCGGTGTTTTTGTGTCATTGGAAGAATATTTAGGTCATTTTCGTCCTCCCTTCACTTAATCTTGTCCAATTAGGGTTTTTAACCAATCTTGTGCATCCAATAGGTGTTTTGTGTCATTGGATGAACATTTAGGTCCTTTTCGTCCTGCCTAGGCTAATTCTTGTCCAATTAGGGTTTCTAACCAATCTTGTGCATCGAATACGTGTTTTTGTGTCATTGGATGAACAATTAGGTCATTTTCGTCCTCCCTAGGCTAAATCTTGTTCAATTAGGGTTTCTAACCAATCTTGTGCATCCAATAGGTGTTTTGTGTCATTGGATGAACATTTAGGTCCTTTTCGTCCTCCCTAGGCTAATTCTTGTCCAATTAGGGTTTCTAACCAATCTTGTGCATCCAATAGGTGTTTTGTGTCATTGGATGAACAATTAGGTCATTTTTGTCCTCGCTAGGCTAATTCATGTCCAATTAGGGTTTTTAACCAATCTTATGCATCTAATATGTGTTTTGTGTCATTGGATGAACATTTACGTCATTTTCGTCCTCCCTAAACTTAATCTTGACCAATTAGGGTTTCTAACCAATCTTGTGCATCCAATCGGTGTTTTTGTGTCATTGGATGAACAATTAGGTCATTTTCGTCCTCCCTAGGCTAATTCTTGTGCAATTATGTTTTTAACCAATCTTGTGCATCCAATAGGTGTTTTGTTTCATTGTATGAACAATTAGGTCATTTTCGTCCTCCCTAGGCTTATTCTTGTCCAATTAGGGTTTCTAACCAACCTATTGCATCCAATAGGTGTTTTTGTGTCATTGGAAGAAGATTTAGGTCATTTTCGTCCTCCCTACACTTAATCTTGTCCAATTAGGGTTTTTAACCAATCTTGTGCATCCAATAGGTGTTTTGTGTCATCGGATGAACATTTAGCTCATTTTCGTCCTCCCTACACTTAATCTTGTCCAATTAGGGTTTTTAACCAATCTTGTGCATCCAATAGGTGTTTTGTGTCATTGGAAGAATAATTAGGTCATTTTCGTCCTCCCTAGGCTTATTCTTGTCCAATTAGGGTTTCTAACCAATCTTGTGCATCCAATCGGTGTTTTTGTCTCATTGGAAGAATATTTAGGTCATTTTCGTCCTCCCTTCACTTAATCTTGTCCAATTAGGGTTTTTAACCAATCTTGTGCATCCAATAGGTGTTTTGTGTCATTGGATGAACATTTAGGTCCTTTTCGTCCTCCCTAGGCTTAATCTTGTCCAATTAGGGTTTCGAACCAATCTTGTGCATCCAATAGGTGTTTTTGTGTCATTGGATGAACAATTACGTCATTTTCGTCCTCCCTAGGCTAATTCTTGTGCAATTAGGGTTTCTAACCAATCTTGTGCATCCGATAGGTGTTTTGTGTCATTGGATGAACAATGAGGTAATTTTTGTCCTCCATAGGCTAATTATTTTCCAATTTGGGTTTTTAACCAATCTTGTGCATCTAATAGGTGTTTTGTGTCATTGGATGAACATTTTCGTCATTTTTGTCCTCCCTAAACTTAATCTTGTCCAATTAGGGTTTCTAACCAATCTTGTGCATCCAATAGGTGTTTTGTGTCATTGGATGAACATTTAGGTCCTTTTCATCCTCCCTAGGCTTAATCTTGTCCAATTAGGGTTTCGAACCAATCTTGTGCATCCAATAGGTGTTTTTGTGTCATTGGATGAACAATTAGGTCATTTTCGTCCTCCCTAAACTTAATCTTGTCCAATTAGGGTTTCTAACCAGTCTTATGCATCAAATAGGTGTTTTTGTGTCATTGGATGAACTATTAGGTCATTTTCGTCTTCCTTGGGCTAATTCTTGTCCAATTAGGGTTTTTAACCAATCTTGTGCATCCAATAGGTGTTTTGTGTCAATGGATGAACAATTAGGTCATTTTCATCCTCCCTAGGCTAATTCTTGTCTAATTAGGGTTTCTAACCAATCTTGTGCATCCAATAGGTGTTTTGTGTCATTGGATGAACATTTAGGTCATTTTCGTCCACCATAGGCTAATTCTTGTCCAATTAGGGTTTCTAACCAATCTTGTGCATCCAATAGGTGTTTTTGTGTCATTGGATGAACATTTAGGTCCTTTTCGTCCACCCTAGGCTAATTCTTGTTCAATTAGGGTTTCTAACCAATCTTGTGCATCCAATAGGTGTTTTGTGTCATTGGATGAACATTTAGGTCCTTTTCGTCCACCATAGGCTAATTCTTGTCCAATTAGGGTTTCTAACCAATCTTGTGCATCCAATAGGTGTTTTTGTGTCATTGGATGAACAATTAGATCATTTTCGTCCTCCCTAGGCTAATTCTTGTCTAATTAGGGTTTCTAACCAATCTTGTGCATCCAATAGGTGTTTTGTGTCATTGGATGAACATTTAGGTCCTTTTCGTCCACCCTAGGCTAATTCTTGTTCAATTAGGGTTTCTAACCAATCTTGTGCATCCAATAGGTGTTTTGTGTCATTGGATAAACATTTAGGTCCTTTTCGTCCACCATAGGCTAATTCTTGTCCAATTAGGGTTTCTAACCGATCTTGTGCATCCAATAGGTGTTTTTGTGTCATTGGATGAACAATTAGATCATTTTCGTTCTCCCTAGGCTAATTCTTGTCTAATTAGGGTTTCTAACCAATCTTGTGCATCCAATAGGTTTCTAACCAATCTTGTGCATCCAATAGGCTAATTCTTGTCATTTTCATCCTCCCTACACTTAATCTTGTCCAATTAGGGTTTTTAACCAATCTTATGCATCCAATAGGTGTTTTTGTGTCATTGGACAAACATTTAGGTCATTTTCGTTCTCCCTAAACTTAATCTTGTCCAATTAGGGTTTCTGACCAATCTTGTGCATCCAATTGGTGTTTTTGTGTCATTGGATGAACAATTAGATCATTTTCGTCCTCCGTAGGCTAATTCTTGTCCAATTAGGTTTTTAACCAATCTTGTGCATCCAATACATGTTTTGTGTCATTGGATGAACATTTAGGTCATTTTCGTCCTCCCTACACTTAATCTTGTCCAATTAGGGTTTTTAACCAATCTTGTGCATCTAATAGGTGTTTTGTGTCATTGGATGAACATTTTCTTCATTTCCGTCCTCTCTAAACTTAATCTTGTCCAATTAGGGTTTCTAACCGATCTTGTGCATCCAATAGGTGTTTTGTGTCATTGGATGAACATTTAGGTCCTTTTCGTCCACCCTAGGCTAATTCTTGTCCAATTAGGGTTTCTAACCAATCTTGTGCATCCAATAGGTGTTTTTGTGTCATTGGATGAACAATTAGATCATTTTCGTCCTCCCTAGGCTAATTCTTGTCCAATTAGGATTTTTAACCAATCTTGTGCATCCAATAGGTGTTTTGTGTCATTGGATGAACAATTAGGTCATTTTCGTCCTCCCTAGGCTAATTCTTGTCCAATTAAGTTTTTAACCAGTCTTGTGCATCCAATCGGTGTTTTTGTTTCATTGGAAGAATATTTATGTCATTTTCGTCCTCCCTTCACTTAATCTTATCCAATTAGCATTTCTAACCAATCTTGTGCATCCAATAGGTGTTTTTGTGTCATTGGATGAACAATTAGATCATTTTCGTCCTCCATAGGCTAATTCTTGTTCAATTACGGTTTTTAACCAATCTTGTGTCATTGGATCAACAATTAGGTCATTTTCGTCCTCCCTAGGCTTATTCTTGTCCAATTAGGGTTTCTAACCAATCTTGTGCATCCAATCGGTGGTTTTGTGTCATTGGAAGAATATTTAGGTCATTTTCGTCCTCCCTTCACTTAATCTTATCCAATTAGGGTTTTTAACCAATCTTGTGCATCCAATAGGTGTTTTGTGTCATTGGATGAACATTTAGGTCCTTTTCGTCCGCCCAAGGCAAATTCTTGTCCAATTAGGGTTTCTAACCAATCTTGTGCATCCAATAGGTGTTTTGTGTCATTGGATGAACATTTAGGTCATTTTCATCCTCCTTAAACTTAATCTTGTCCAATTAGGGTTTCTAACCAATCTTGTGCATCCAATAGGTGTTTTGTGTCATTGGATGAACATTTAGGTCCTTTTCGTCCTCCCTAGGCTTAATCTTGTCCAATTAGGGTTTCGAACCAATCTTGTGCATCCAATAGGTGTTTTTGTGTCATTGGATGAACAATTAGGTCATTTTCGTCCTCCCTAAACTTAATCTTGTCCAATTAGGGTTTCTAACCAATCTTATGCATCAAATAGGTGTTTTTGTGTCATTGGATGAACTATTAGGTCATTTTCGTCTTCCTTGGGCTAATTCTTGTCCAATTAGGGTTTTTAATCAATGTTGTGCATCCAATAGGTGTTTTGTGTCAATGGATGAACAATTAGGTCATTTTCATCCTCCCTAGGCTAATTCTTGTCTAATTAGGGTTTCTAACCAATCTTGTGCATCCAATAGGTGTTTTTGTGTCATTGGATGAACATTTAGGTCATTTTCGTTCTCCCTAAACTTAATCTTTTCCAATAAGGGTTTCTGACCAATCTTGTGCATCCAATAGGTGTTTTTGTGTCATTGGATGAACAATTAGATTATTTTCGTCCTCCGTAGGCTAATTCTTGTCCAATTAGGGTTTTTAACCAATCTTGTGCATCGAATAGGTGTTTTGTGTCATTGGATGAACATTTAGGTCATTTTTGTCCTCCCTACACTTAATGTTGTCCAATTAGGGTTTCTAACCAATCTTGTGCATCCAATAGGTGTTTTGTGTCATTGGATGAACAATTAGGTCATTTTTATCCTCCCTAGGCTAATTCTTTTCCAATTATGGTTTTTAACCAATCTTGTGCATCTAATAGGTGTTTTGTGTCATTGGATGAACATTCACATCCTCCTAAACTTAATCTTGTTCAATTAGGGTTTCTAACCAATCTTGTGCATCCAATAGGTGTTTTGTGTCATTGGATGAACATTTAGGTCCTTTTCGTCCACCCTAGGCTAATTCTTGTCTAATTAGGGTTTCTAACCAATCTTGTGCATCCAATTGGTGTTTTTGTGTCATTGGATGAACAATTAGATCATTTTCGTCCTCCGTAGGCTAATTCTTGTCCAATTAGGTTTTTAACCAATCTTGTAAATCCAATACATGTTTTGTGTCATTGGATAAACATTTAGGTCATTTTCGTCCTCCCTACACTTAATCTTGTCCAATTAGGGTTTTTAAACAATCTTGTGCATCTAATAGGTGTTTTGTGTCATTGGATGAACATTTTCTTCATTTCCGTCCTCCCTAAACTTAATCTTGTCCAATTAGGGTTTCTAACCGATCTTGTGCATCCAATAGGTGTTTTGTGTCATTGGATGAACATTTAGGTCCTTTTCGTCCACCCTAGGCTAATTCTTGTCCAATTAGGGTTTCTAACCAATCTTGTGCATCCAATAGGTGTTTTGTGTCATTGGATGAACAATTAGGTCATTTTCGTCCTCCCTAGGCTTATTCTTGTCCAATTAGGGTTTCTAACCGATCTTGTGCATCCAATAGGTGTTTTGTATCATTGGATGAACATTTTCTTCATTTCCGTCCTCCCTAAACTTAATCTTGTCCAATTAGGGTTTCTAACCGATCTTGTGCATCCAATAGGTGTTTTGTGTCATTGGATGAACATTTAGGTCCTTTTCGTCCACCCTAGGCTAATTCTTGTCCAATTAGGATTTCTAACCGATCTTGTGCATCCAATAGGTGTTTTGTGTCATTGGATGAACATTTATGTCCTTTTCATCCACCCTAGGCTAATTCTTGTCCAATTAGGGTTTCTAACCTATCTTGTGCATCCAATAGGTGTTTTTGTGTCATTGGATGAACATTTAGGTCCTTTTCGTCCACCCTAGGCTAATTCTTGTTCAATTAGGGTTTCTAACCAATCTTGTGCATCCAATAGGTGTTTTGTGTCATTGGATGAACATTTAGGTCCTTTTCGTCCACCATAGGCTAATTCTTGTCCAATTAGGGTTTCTAACCAATCTTGTGCATCCAATAGGTGTTTTTGTGTCATTGGATGAACAATTAGATCATTTTCGTCCTCCCTAGGCTAATTCTTGTCTAATTAGGGTTTCTAACCAATCTTGTGCATCCAATAGGTGTTTTGTGTCATTGGATGAACATTTAGGTCATTTTCGTCCTCCCTACACTTAATCTTGTCCAATTACGGTTTTTAACCAATCTTATGCATCCAATAGGTGTTTTTGTGTCATTGGACAAACATTTAGGTCATTTTCGTTCTCCCTAAACTTAATCTTGTCCAATTAGGGTTTCTGACCAATCTTGTGCATCCAATTGGTGTTTTTGTGTCATTGGATGAACAATTAGATCATTTTCGTCCTCCGTAGGCTAATTCTTGTCCAATTAGGTTTTTAACCAATCTTGTAAATCCAGTACATGTTTTGTGTCATTGGATGAACATTTAGGTCATTTTCGTCCTCCCTACACTTAATCTTGTCCAATTAGGGTTTTTAACCAATCTTGTGCATCTAATAGGTGTTTTGTGTCATTGGATGAACATTTTCTTCATTTCCGTCCTCCCTAAACTTAATCTTGTCCAATTAGGGTTTCTAACCGATCTTGTGCATCCAATAGGTGTTTTGTGTCATTGGATGAACATTTAGGTCCTTTTCGTCCACCCTAGGCTAATTCTTGTCCAATTAGGGTTTCTAACCAATCTTGTGCATCCAATAGGTGTTTTTGTGTCATTGGATGAACAATTAGATCATTTTCGTCCTCCCTAGGCTAATTCTTGTCCAATTAGGATTTTTAACCAATCTTGTGCATCCAATAGGTGTTTTTGTGTCATTGGATGAACAATTAGATCATTTTCGTCCTCCCTAGGCTAATTCTTGTCTAATTAGGGTTTCTAACCAATCTTGTGCATCCAATAGGTGTTTTTTTGTCATTGGATGAACATTTAGGTCATTTTCGTTCTCCCTAAACTTAATCTTGTCCAATTAGGGTTTCTGACCAATCTTGTGCATCCAATTGGTGTTTTTGTGTCATTGGATGAACAATTAGATCATTTTCGTCCTCCGTAGGCTAATTCTTGTCCAATTAGGTTTTTAACCAATCTTTTGCATCCAATACATGTTTTGTGTCATTGGATGAACATTTAGGTCATTTTCGTCCTCCCTACACTTAATCTTGTCCAATTAGGGTTTTTAACCAATCTTGTGCATCTAATAGGTGTTTTGTATCATTGGATGAACATTTTCTTCATTTCCGTCCTCCCTAAACTTAATCTTGTCCAATTAGGGTTTCTAACCGATCTTGTGCATCCAATAGGTGTTTTGTGTCATTGGATGAACATTTAGGTCCTTTTCGTCCACCCTAGGCTAATTCTTGTCCAATTAGGGTTTCTAACCGATCTTGTGCATCCAATAGGTGTTTTGTGTCATTGGATGAACATTTATGTCCTTTTCATCCACCCTAAGCTAATTCTTGTCCAATTAGGGTTTCTAACCAATCTTGTGCATCCAATAGGTGTTTTTGTGTCATTGGATGAACATTTAGGTCCTTTTCGTCCACCCTAGGCTAATTCTTGTTCAATTAGGGTTTCTAACCAATTTTGTGCATCCAATAGGTGTTTTGTGTCATTGGATGAACATTTAGGTCCTTTTCGTCCACCATAGGCTAATTCTTGTCCAATTAGGGTTTCTAACCAATCTTGTGCATCCAATAGGTGTTTTTGTGTCATTGGATGAACAATTAGATCATTTTCGTCCTCCCTAGGCTAATTCTTGTCTAATTAGGGTTTCTAACCAATCTTGTGCATCCAATAGGTGTTTTGTGTCATTGGATGAACATTTAGGTCATTTTCATCCTCCCTACACTTAATCTTGTCCAATTAGGGTTTTTAACCAATCTTATGCATCCAATAGGTGTTTTTGTGTCATTGGACAAACATTTAGGTCATTTTCGTTCTCCCTAAACTTAATCTTGTCCAATTAGGGTTTCTGACCAATCTTGTGCATCCAATTGGTGTTTTTGTGTCATTGGAAGAACAATTAGATCATTTTCGTCGGCCGTAGGCTAATTCTTGTCCAATTAGGTTTTTAACCAATCTTGTGCATCCAATACATGTTTTGTGTCATTGGATGAACATTTAGGTCATTTTCTTCCTCCCTACACTTAATCTTGTCCAATTAAGGTTTTTAACCAATCTTGTGCATCTAATAGGTGTTTTGTGTCATTGGATGAACATTTTCTTCATTTCCGTCCTCCCTAAACTTAATCTAGTCCAATTAGGCTTTCTAACCGATCTTGTGCATCCAATAGGTGTTTTGTGTCATTGGATGAACATTTAGGTCCTTTTCGTCCACCCTAGGCTAATTCTTGTCCAATTAGGGTTTCTAACCAATCTTGTGCATCCAATAGGTGTTTTTGTGTCATTGGATGAACAATTAGATCATTTTCGTCCTCCCTAGGCTAATTCTTGTCCAATTAGGATTTTTAACCAATCTTGTGCATCCAAAAGGTGTTTTGTGTCAATTGATGAACAATTAGGTCATTTTCGTCCTCCCTAGGCTAATTCTTGTCCAATTAAGTTTTTAACCAGTCTTGTGCATCCAATCGGTGTTTTTGTTTCATTGGAAGAATATTTAGGTCATTTTCGTCCTCCCTTCACTTAATCTTATCCAATTAGCGTTTCTAACCAATCTTGTGCATCCAATAGGTGTTTTTGTGTCATTGGATGAACATTTAGGTCATTTTCGTTCTCCCTAAACTTAATCTTGTCCAATTAGGGTTTCTGACCAATCTTGTGCATCCAATTGGTGTTTTTGTGTCATTGAATGAACAATTAGATCATTTTCGTCCTCCGTAGGCTAATTCTTGTCCAATTAGGTTTTTAACCAATCTTGTGCATCCAATACATGTTTTGTGTCATTGGATGAACATTTAGGTCATTTTCGTCCTCCCTACACTTAATCTTGTCCAATTAGGGTTTTTAACCAATCTTGTGCATCTAATAGGTGTTTTCTATCATTGGATGAACATTTTCTTCATTTCCGTCCTCCCTAAACTTAATCTTGTCCAATTAGGGTTTCTAACCGATCTTGTGCATCCAATAGGTGTTTTGTCTCATTGGATGAACATTTAGGTCCTTTTCGTCCACCCTAGGCTAATTCTTGTCCAATTAGGGTTTCTAACCGATCTTGTGCATCCAATAGGTGTTTTGTGTCATTGGATGAACAATTAGATCATTTTCGTCCTCCCTAGGCTAATTCTTGCCCAATTAGGGTTTCTAACCAATCTTGTGCATCCAATAGGTGTTTTTGTGTCATTGGATGAACATTTAGGTCCTTTTCGTCCACCCTAGGCTAATTCTTGTTCAACTAGGGTTTCTAACCAATCTTGTGCATCCAATAGGTGTTTTGTGTCATTGGATGAACATTTAGGTCCTTTTCGTCCACCAAAGGCTAATTCTTGTCCAATTAGGGTTTCTAACCAATCTTGTGCATCCAATAGGTGTTTTTGTGTCATTGGATGAACAATTAGATCATTTTCGTCCTCCCTAGGCTAATTCTTGTCTAATTAGGGTTTCTAACCAATCTTGTGCATCCAATAGGTGTTTTGTGTCATTGGATGAACATTTAGGTCATTTTCATCCTCCCTACACTTAATCTTGTCCAATTAGGGTTTTTAACCAATCTTATGCATCCAATAGGTGTTTTTGTGTCATTGGACAAATATTTAGGTCATTTTCGTTCTCCCTAAACTTAATCTTGTCCAATTAGGGTTTCTGACCAATCTTGTGCATCCAATTGGTGTTTTTGTGTCATTGGATGAACAATTAGATCATTTTCGTCGTCCGTAGGCTAATTCTTGTCCAATTAGGTTTTTAACCAATCTTGTGCATCCAATACATGTTTTGTGTCATTGGATGAACATTTAGGTCATTTTCGTCCTCCCTACACTTAATCTTGTCCAATTAAGGTTTTTAACCAATCTTGTGCATCTAATAGGTGTTTTGTGTCATTGGATGAACATTTTCTTCATTTCCGTCCTCCCTAAACTTAATCTTGTCCAATTAGGCTTTCTAACCGATCTTGTGCATCCAATAGGTGTTTTGTGTCATTGGATGAACATTTAGGTCCTTTTCGTCCACCCTAGGCTAATTCTTGTCCAATTAGGGTTTCTAACCAATCTTGTGCATCCAATAGGTGTTTTTGTGTCATTGGATGAACAATTAGATCATTTTCGTCCTCCCTAGGCTAATTCTTGTCCAATTAGGATTTTTAACCAATCTTGTGCATCCAATAGGTGTTTTGTGTCATTGGATGAACAATTAGGTCATTTTCGTCCTCCCTAGGCTAATTCTTGTCCAATTAGGTTTTTAACCAGTCTTGTGCATCCAATCGGTGTTTTTGTTTCATTGGAAGAATATTTAGGTCATTTTCGTCCTCCGTTCACTTAATCTTATCCAATTAGCGTTTCTAACCAATCTTGTGCATCCAATAGGTGTTTTTGTGTCATTGGATGAACAATTAGATCATTTTCGTCCTCCCTAGGCTAATTCTTGTTCAATTACGGTTTTTAACCAATCTTGTGTCATTGGATGAACAATTAGGTCATTTTTGCCTCCCTAGGCTTATTCTTGTCCAATTAGGGTTTCTAACCAATCTTGTGCATCCGATCGGTGGTTTTGTGTCATTGGAAGAATATTTAGGTCATTTTCGTCCTCCCTTCACTTAATCTTATCCAATTAGGGTTTTTAACCAATCTTGTGCATCCAATAGGTGTTTTGTGTCATTGGATGAACATTTAGGTCCTTTTCGTCCACCCAAGGCTAATTCTTGTCCAATTAGGGTGTCTAACAAATCTTGTGCATCCAATAGGTGTTTTTGTGTCATTGGATGAACAATTACGTCATTTTCGTCCTCCCTAGGCTAATTCTTGTGCAATTAGGGTTTCTAACCAATCTTGTGCATCCGATAGGTGTTTTGTGTCATTGGATGAACAATTAGGTCATTTTTGTCCTCCATAGGCTAATTATTTTCCAATTTGGGTTTTTAACCAATCTTGTGCATCTAATAGGTGTTTTGTGTCATTGGATGAACATTTTCGTCATTTTTGTACTCCCTAAACTTAATCTTGTCCAATTAGGGTTTCTAACCAATCTTGTGCATCCAATAGGTGTTTTGTGTCATTGGATGAACATTTAGGTCCTTTTCGTCCTCCCTAGGCTTAATCTTGTCCAATTAGGGTTTCGAACCAATCTTGTGCATCCAATAGGTGTTTTTGTGTCATTGGATGAACAATTAGGTCATTTTCGTCCTCCCTAAACTTAATCTTGTCCAATTAGGGTTTCTAACCAATCTTATGCATCAAATAGGTGTTTTTGTGTCATTGGATGAACTATTAGGTCATTTTCGTCTTCCTTGGGCTAATTCTTGTCCAATAAGGGTTTCTGACCAATCTTGTGCATCCAATAGGTGTTTTGTGTCAATGGATGAACAATTAGGTCATTTTCATCCTCCCTAGGCTAATTCTTGTCTAATTAGGGTTTCTAACCAATCTTGTGCATCCAATAGGTGTTTTGTGTCATTGGATGAACATTTAGGTCATTTTCATCCTCCCTACACTTAATCTTGTCCAATTAGGGTTTCTAACCAATCTTGTGCATCCAATAGGTGTTTTTGTGTCATTGGATGAACAATTAGATCATTTTCGTCCTCCGTAGGCTAATTCTTGTCCAATTAGGTTTTTAACCAATCTTGTGCATCCAATACATGTTTTGTGTCATTGGATGAACATTTAGGTCATTTTCGTCCTCCCTACACTTAATCTTGTCCAATTAGGGTTTTTAACCAATCTTGTGCATCTAATAGGTGTTTTGTGTCATTGGATGAACATTTCCTTCATTTCCGTCCTCCCTAAACTTAATCTTGTCCAATTAGGGTTTCTAACCGATCTTGTGCATCCAATAGGTGTTTTGTGTCATTGGATGAACATTTAGGTCCTTTTCGTCCACCCTAGGCTAATTCTTGTCCAATTAGGGTTTCTAACCAATCTTGTGCATCCAATAGGTGTTTTTGTGTCATTGGGTGAACAATTAGATCATTTTAGTCCTCCCTAGGCTAATTCTTGTCCAATTAGGATTTTTAACCAATCTTGTGCATCCAATAGGTGTTTTTGTGTCATTGGATAAACAATTAGATCATTTTCGTCCTCCCTAGGCTAATTCTTGTCTAATTAGGGTTTCTAACCAATCTTGTGCATCCAATAGGTGTTTTTGTGTCATTGGATGAACATTTAGGTCATTTTCGTTCTCCCTAAACATAATCTTGTCCAATTAGGGTTTCTGACCAATCTTGTGCATCCAATTGGTGTTTTTGTGTCATTGGATGAACAATTAGATCATTTTCGTCCTCCGTAGGCTAATTCTTGTCCAATTAGGTTTTTAACCAATCTTGTGCATCCAATACATGTTTTGTGTCATTGGATGAACATTTAGGTCATTTTCGTCCTCCCTACACTTAATCTTGTCCAATTAGGGTTTTTAACCAATCTTGTGCATCTAATAGGTGTTTTGTATCATTGGATGAACATTTTCTTCATTTTCATCCTCCCTAAACTTAATCTTGTCCAATTAGGGTTTCTAACCGATCTTGTGCATCCAATAGGTGTTTTGTGTCATTGGATGAACATTTATGTCCTTTTCATCCACCCTAGGCTAATTCTTGTCCAATTAGGGTTTCTAACCAATCTTGTGCATCCAATAGGTGTTTTTGTGTCATTGGATGAACATTTAGGTCCTTTTCGTCCACCCTAGGCTAATTCTTGTTCAATTAGGGTTTCTAACCAATCTTGTGCATCCAATAGGTGTTTTGTGTCATTGGATGAACATTTAGGTCCTTTTCGTCCACCCAAGGCTAATTCTTTTCCAATTAGGGTTTCTAACAAATCTTGTGCATCCAATAGGTGTTTTTGTGTCATTGGATGAACAATTACGTCATTTTCGTCCTCCCTAGGTTAATTCTTGTGCAATTAGGGTTTCTAACCAATCTTGTGCATCCGATAGGTGTTTTGTGTCATTGGATGAACAATTAGGTCATTTTTGTCCTCCATAGGCTAATTATTTTCCAATTTGGGTTTTTAACCAATCTTGTGCATCTAATAGGTGTTTTGTGTCATTGGATGAACATTTTCGTCATTTTTGTCCTCCCTAAACTTAATCTTGTCCAATTAGGGTTTCTAACCAATCTTGTGCATCCAATAGGTGTTTTGTGTCATTGGATGAACATTTAGGTCCTTATCGTCCTCCCTAGGCTTAATCTTGTCCAATTAGGGTTTCGAACCAATCTTGTGCATCCAATAGGTGTTTTTGTGTCATTGGATGAACAATTAGGTCATTTTCGTCCTCCCAAAACTTAATCTTGTCCAATTAGGGTTTCTAACCAATCTTATGCATCAAATAGGTGTTTTTGTGTCATTGGATGAACTATTAGGTCATTTTCGTCTTCCTTGGGCTAATTCTTGTCCAATAAGGGTTTCTGACCAATCTTGTGCATCCAATAGGTGTTTTGTGTCAATGGATGAACAATTAGGTCATTTTCATCCTCCCTAGGCTAATTCTTGTCTAATTAAGGTTTCTAACCAATCTTGTGCATCCAATAGGTGTTTTGTGTCATTGGATGAACATTTAGGTCATTTTCATCCTCCCAACACTTAATCTTGTCCAATTAGGGTTTCTAACCAATATTGTGCATCCAATAGGTGTTTTGTGTCATTGGATGAACAATTAGGTCATTTTTATCCTCCCTAGGCTAATTCTTTTCCAATTAGGGTTTTTAACCAATCTTGTGCATCTAATAGGTGTTTTGTGTCATTGGATGAACATTTACGTCCTCCTAAACTTAATCTTGTTCAATTAGGGTTTCTAACCAATCTTGTGCATCCAATAGGTGTTTTGTGCCATTGGATGAACATTTAGGTCCTTTTCGTCCACCCTAGGCTAATTCTTGTCCAATTAGGGTTTCTAACCAATCTTGTGCATCCAATAGGTGTTTTTGTGTCATTGGATGAACAATTAGATCATTTTCGTCCTCCGTAGGCTAATTCTTGTCCAATTAGGTTTTTAACCAATCTTGTGCATCCAATACATGTTTTGTGTCATTGGATGAACATTTAGGTCATTTTCGTCCTCCCTACACTTAATCTTGTCCAATTAGGGTTTTTAACCAATCTTGTGCATCTAATAGGTGTTTTGTGTCATTGGATGAACAATTAGATCATTTTCGTCCTCCGTAGGCTAATTCTTGTCCAATTAGGTTTTTAACCAATCTTGTGCATCCAATACATGTTTTGTGTCATTGGATGAACATTTAGGTCATTTTCGTCCTCCCTACACTTAATCTTGTCCAATTAGGGTTTTTAACCAATCTTGTGCATCTAATAGGTGTTTTGTGTCATTGGATGAACATTTTCTTCATTTCCGTCCTCCCTAAACTTAATCTTGTCCAATTAGGGTTTCTAACCGATCTTGTGCATCCAATAGGTGTTTTGTGTCATTGGATGAACATTTAGGTCCTTTTCGTCCACCCTAGGCTAATTCTTGTCCAATTAGGGTTTCTAACCAATCTTGTGCATCCAATAGGTGTTTTTGTGTCATTGGATGAACAATTAGATCATTTTCGTCCTCCCTAGGCTAATTCTTGTCCAATTAGGATTTTTAACCAATCTTGTGCATCCAATAGGTGTTTTTGTGTCATTGGATGAACAATTAGATCATTTTCGTCCACCCTAGGCTAATTCTTGTCTAATTAGGGTTTCTAACCAATCTTGTGCATCCAATAGGTGTTTTTGTGTCATTGGATGAACATTTAGGTCATTTTCGTTCTCCCTAAACTTAATCTTGTCCAATTAGGGTTTCTGACCAATCTTGTGCATCCAATTGGTGTTTTTGTGTCATTGGATGAACAATTAGATCATTTTCGTCCTCCATAGGCTAATTCTTGTCCAATTAGGTTTTTAACCAATCTTGTGCATCCAATAGGTGTTTTGTGTCATTGGATGAACAATTAGGTCATTTTCGTCCTCCCTAGGCTTATTCTTGTCCAATTAGGGTTTTTAACCAATCTTGGGTCATTGGATGAACAATTAGGTCATTTTCGTCCTACCTAGGCTAATTCTTGTCCAATTAAGTTTTTAACCAGTCTTGTGCATCCAATCGGTGTTTTTGTTTCATTGGAAGAATATTTAGGTCATTTTCGTCCTCCCTTCACTTAATCTTATCCAATTAGCGTTTCTAACCAATCTTGTGCATCCAATAGGTGTTTTTGTGTCATTGAATGAACAATTAGATCATTTTCGTCCTCCCTAGGCTAAATCTTGTCCAATTACGGTTTTTAACCAATCTTGTGTCATTGGATGAACAATTAGGTCATTTTCGTCCTCCCTAGGCTTATTCTTGTCTAATTAGGGTTTCTAACCAATCTTGTGCATCCAATCGGTGGTTTTGTGTCATTGAAAGAATATTTAGGTCATTTTCGTCCTCCCTTCACTTAATCTTATCCAATTAGGGTTTTTAACCAATCTTGTGCATCCAATAGGTGTTTTGTGTCATTGGATGAACATTTAGGTCATTTTCGTCCTCCCTACACTTAATCTTGTCCAATTAGGGTTTTTAACCAATCTTGTGCATCTAATAGGTGTTTTGTATCATTGGATGAACATTTTCTTCATTTCCGTCCTCCCTAAACTTAATCTTGTCCAATTAGGGTTTCTAACCGATCTTGTGCATCCAATAGGTGTTTTGTGTCATTGGATGAACATTTAGGTCCTTTTCGTCCACCCTAGGCTAATTCTTGTCCAATTAGGGTTTCTAACCAATCTTGTGCATCCAATAGGTGTTTTTGTGTCATTGGATGAACAATTAGAACATTTTCGTCCTCCCTAGGCTAATTCTTTTCCAATTAGGATTTTTAACCAATCTTGTGCATCCAATAGGTGTTTTTGTGTCATTGGATGAACAATTAGATCATTTTCGTCCTCCGTAGGCTAATTCTTGTCCAATTAGGTTTTTAACCAATCTTGTGCATCCAATACATGTTTTGTGTCATTGGATGAACATTTAGGTCATTTTCGTCCTCCCTACACTTAATCTTGTCCAATTAGGGTTTTTAACCAATCTTGTGCATCTAATAGGTGTTTTGTGTCATTGGATGAACATTTTCTTCATTTCCGTCCTCCCTAAACTTAATCTTGTCCAATTAGGGTTTCTAACCGATCTTGTGCATCCAATAGGTGTTTTGTGTCATTGGATGAACATTTAGGTCCTTTTCGTCCACCCTAGGCTAATTCTTGTCCAATTAGGGTTTCTAACCAATCTTGTGCATCCAATAGGTGTTTTTGTGTCATTGGATGAACAATTAGAACATTTTCGTCCTCCCTAGGCTAATTCTTTTCCAATTAGGATTTTTAACCAATCTTGTGCATCCAATAGGTGTTTTGTGTCATTGGATGAACATTTAGGTCATTTTCGTCCTCCCTACACTTAATCTTGTCCAATTAGGGTTTTTAACCAATCTTGTGCATCTAATAGGTGTTTTGTATCATTGGATGAACATTTTCTTCATTTCCGTCCTCCCTAAACTTAATCTTGTCCAATTACGTCATTTTCGTCCTCCCTAGGCTAATTCTTGTGCCATTAGGGTTTCTAACCAATCTTGTGCATCCGATAGGTGTTTTGTGTCATTGGATGAACAATTAGGTCATTTTTGTGCTCCATAGCCTAATTATTTTCCAATTTGGGTTTTTAACCAATCTTGTGCATCTAATAGGTGTTTTGTGTCATTGGATGAACATTTTCGTCATTTTTGTCCTCCCTAAACTTAATCTTGTCCAATTAGGGTTTCTAACCAATCTTGTGCATCCAATAGGTGTTTTGTGTCATTGGATGAACATTTAGGTCCTTTTCGTCCTCCCTAGGCTTAATCTTGTCCAATTAGGGTTTCGAACCAATCTTGTGCATCCAATAGGTGTTTTTGTGTCATTGGATGAACAATTAGGTCATTTTCGTCCTCCCTAAACTTAATCTTGTCCAATTAGGGTTTCTAACCAATCTTATGCATCAAATAGGTGTTTTTGTGCCATTGGATGAACTATTAGGTCATTTTCGTCTTCCTTGGGCTAAGTCTTGTCCAATAAGGGTTTCCGACCAATCTTGTGCATCCAATAGGTGTTTTGTGTCAATGGATGAACAATTAGGTCATTTTCATCCTCCCTAGGCTAATTCTTGTCTAATTAGGGTTTCTAACCAATCTTGTGCATCCAATAGGTGTTTTGTGTCATTGGATGAACATTTAGGTCATTTTAATCCTCCCAACACTTAATCTTGTCCAATTAGGGTTTCTAACCAATATTGTGCATCCAATAGGTGTTTTGTGTCATTGGATGAACAATTAGGTCATTTTCGTCCTCCCTAGGCTTATTCTTGTCCAATTAGGGTTTTTAACCAATCTTGGGTCATTGGATGAAAAATTAGGTCATTTTCGTCCTACCTAGGCTAATTCTTGTCCAATTAAGTTTTTAACCAGTCTTGTGCATCCAATCGGTGTTTTTGTTTCATTGGAAGAATATTTAGGTCATTTTCGTCCTCCCTTCACTTAATCTTATCCAATTAGCGTTTCTAACCAATCTTGTGCATCCAATAGGTGTTTTTGTGTCATTGAATGAACAATTAGATCATTTTCGTCCTCCCTAGGCTAATTCTTGTCCAATTACGGTTTTT
>JBBPBS010000083.1:107387-150428 GCA_037974835.1 Cicer judaicum
AACCAATCTTGTGCATCCAATAGGTGTTTTTGTGTCATTGGATGAACAATTACGTCATTTTCGTCCTCCCTAGGCTAATTCTTGTGCAATTAGGGTTTCTAACCAATCTTGTGCATCCGATAGGTGTTTTGTGTCATTGGATGAACAATTAGGTCATTTTTGTGCTCCATAGCCTAATTATTTTCCAATTTGGGTTTTTAACCAATCTTGTGCATCTAATAGGTGTTTTGTGTCATTGGATGAACATTTTCGTCATTTTTGTCCTCCCTAAACTTAATCTTGTCCAATTAGGGTTTCTAACCAATCTTGTGCATCCAATAGGTGTTTTGTGTCATTGGATGAACATTTAGGTCTTTTTCGTCCTCCCTAGGCTTAATCTTGTCCAATTAGGGTTTCGAACCAATCTTGTGCATCCAATAGGTGTTTTTGTGTCATTGGATGAACAATTACGTCATTTTCGTCCTCCCTAGGCTAATTCTTGTGCAATTAGGGTTTCTAACCAATCTTGTGCATCCGATAGGTGTTTTGTGTCATTGGATGAACAATTAGGTCATTTTTGTCCTCCATAGGCTAATTATTTTCCAATTTGGGTTTTTAACCAATCTTGTGCATCTAATAGGTGTTTTGTGTCATTGGATGAACATGTTCGTCATTTTTGTCCTCCCTAAACTTAATCTTGTCCAATTAGGGTTTCTAACCAATCTTGTGCATCCAATAGGTGTTTTGTGTCATTGGATGAACATTTAGGTCTTTTTCGTCCTCCCTAGGCTTAATCTTGTCCAATTAGGGTTTCGAACCAATCTTGTGCATCCAATAGGTGTTTTTGTGTCATTGGATGAACAATTACGTCATTTTCGTCCTCCCTAGGCTAATTCTTGTGCAATTAGGGTTTCTAACCAATCTTGTGCATCCGATAGGTGTTTTGTGTCATTGGATGAACAATTAGGTCATTTTTGTCCTCCATAGGCTAATTATTTTCCAATTTGGGTTTTTAACCAATCTTGTGCATCTAATAGGTGATTTGTGTCATTGGATGAACATGTTCGTCATTTTTGTCCTCCCTAAACTTAATCTTGTCCAATTAGGGTTTCTAACCAATCTTGTGCATCCAATAGGTGTTTTGTGTCATTGGATGAACATTTAGGTCCTTTTCGTCCTCCCTAGGCTTAATCTTGTCCAATTAGGGTTTCGAACCAATCTTGTGCATCCAATAGGTGTTTTTGTGTCATTGGATGAACAATTAGGTCATTTTCGTCCTCCCTAAACTTAATCTTGTCCAATTAGGGTTTCTAACCAATCTTGTGCATCGAATAGGTGTTTTTGTGTCATTGGATGAACTATTAGGTCATTTTCGTCTTCCTTGGGCGAATTCTTGTCCAATTAGGGTTTTTAACCAATCTTGTGCATCCAATAGGTGTTTTGTGTCAATGGATGAATAATTAGGTCATTTTCATCCTCCCTACACTTAATCTTGTCCAATTAGGGTTTTTAACCAATCTTATGCATCCAATAGGTGTTTTTGTGTCATTGGATGAACATTTAGGTCATTTTCGTTCTCCCTAAACTTAATCTTGTCCAATTAGGGTTTCTGACCAATATTGTGCATCCAATAGGTGTTTTTGTGTCATTGGATGAACAATTAGAA
Source organism: Cicer judaicum (assembly GCA_037974835.1). Taxonomy (NCBI): domain Eukaryota; kingdom Viridiplantae; phylum Streptophyta; class Magnoliopsida; order Fabales; family Fabaceae; genus Cicer; species Cicer judaicum. Next base: position 109,033 of record JBBPBS010000083.1, read on the forward strand.
CATTTTCGTCCTCCCTAGGCTAATTCTTTTCCAATTAGGATTTTTAACCAATCTTGTGCATCCAATAGGTGTTTTGTGTCATTGGATGAACAATTAGGTCATTTTCGTCCTCCCTAGGCTTATTCTTGTCCAATTAGGGTTTTTAACCAATCTTGGGTCATTGGATGAACAATTAGGTCATTTTCGTCCTACCTAGGCTAATTCTTGTCCAATTAAGTTTTTAACCAGTCTTGTGCATCCAATCGGTGTTTTTGTTTCATTGGAAGAATATTTAGGTCATTTTCGTCCTCCCTTCACTTAATCTTATCCAATTAGCGTTTCTAACCAATCTTGTGCATCCAATAGGTGTTTTTGTGTCATTGGATGAACAATTAGATCATTTTCGTCCTCCCTAGGCTAATTCTTGTCCAATTACGGTTTTTAACCAATCTTGTGTCATTCGATGAACAATTAGGTCATTTTCGTCCTCCCTAGGCTTATTCTTGTCTAATTAGGGTTTCTAACCAATCTTGTGCATCCAATCGGTGGTTTTGTGTCATTGGAAGAATATTTAGGTCATTTTCGTCCTCCCTTCACTTAATCTTATCCAATTAGGGTTTTTAACCAATCTTGTGCATCCAATAGGTGTTTTGTGTCATTGGATGAACATTTAGGTCCTTTTCGTCCACCCAAGGCTAATTCTTGTCCAATTAGGGTTTCTAACCAATCTTGTGCATCCAATAGGTGTTTTTGTGTCATTGGATGAACAATTACGTCATTTTCGTCCTCCCTAGGCTAATTCTTGTGCAATTAGGGTTTCTAACCAATCTTGTGCATCCGATAGGTGTTTTGTGTCATTGGATGAACAATTAGGTCATTTTTGTGCTCCATAGCCTAATTATTTTCCAATTTGGGTTTTTAACCAATCTTGTGCATCTAATAGGTGTTTTGTGTCATTGGATGAACATTTTCGTCATTTTTGTCCTCCCTAAACTTAATCTTGTCCAATTAGGGTTTCTAACCAATCTTGTGCATCCAATAGGTGTTTTGTGTCATTGGATGAACATTTAGGTCTTTTTCGTCCTCCCTAGGCTTAATCTTGTCCAATTAGGGTTTCGAACCAATCTTGTGCATCCAATAGGTGTTTTTGTGTCATTGGATGAACAATTACGTCATTTTCGTCCTCCCTAGGCTAATTCTTGTGCAATTAGGGTTTCTAACCAATCTTGTGCATCCGATAGGTGTTTTGTGTCATTGGATGAACAATTAGGTCATTTTTGTCCTCCATAGGCTAATTATTTTCCAATTTGGGTTTTTAACCAATCTTGTGCATCTAATAGGTGTTTTGTGTCATTGGATGAACATGTTCGTCATTTTTGTCCTCCCTAAACTTAATCTTGTCCAATTAGGGTTTCTAACCAATCTTGTGCATCCATTAGGTGTTTTGTGTCATTGGATGAACATTTAGGTCCTTTTCGTCCTCCCTAGGCTTAATCTTGTCCAATTAGGGTTTCGAACCAATCTTGTGCATCCAATAGGTGTTTTTGTGTCATTGGATGAACAATTAGGTCATTTTCGTCCTCCCTAAACTTAATCTTGTCCAATTAGGGTTTCTAACCAATCTTGTGCATCGAATAGGTGTTTTTGTGTCATTGGATGAACTATTAGGTCATTTTCGTCTTCCTTGGGCGAATTCTTGTCCAATTAGGGTTTTTGACCAATCTTGTGCATCCAATAGGTGTTTTGTGTCAATGGATGACTAATTAGGTCATTTTCATCCTCCCTACACTTAATCTTGTCCAATTAGGGTTTTTAACCAATCTTATGCATCCAATAGGTGTTTTTGTGTTATTGGATGAACATTTAGGTCATTTTCGTTCTCCCTAAACTTAATCTTGTCCAATTAGGGTTTCTGACCAATATTGTGCATCCAATAGGTGTTTTTGTGTCATTGGATGAACAATTAGATTATTTTCATCCTCCCTAAACTTAATCTGGTCCTATTAGGGTTTCTAACCAATCTTGTGCATCCAATAGGTGTTTTGTGTCATTGGATGAACAATTAGGTCATTTTTATCCTCCCTAGGCTAATTCTTTTCCAATTAGGGTTTTTAACCAATCTTGTGCATCTAATAGGTGTTTTGTGTCATTGGATGAACATTTACGTCCTCCTAAACTTAATCTTGTTCAATTAGGGTTTCTAACCAATCTTGTGCATCCAATAGGTGTTTTGTGTCATTGGATGAACATTTAGGTCCTTTTCGTCCACCCTAGGCTAAATCTTGTCCAATTAGGGTTTCTGACCAATCTTGTGCATCCAATAGGTGTTTTTGTGTCATTGGATGAACAATTAGATCATTTTCGTCCTCCCTAGGCTAATTCTTGTCTAATTAGGGTTTCTAACCAATCTTGTGCATCCAATAGGTGTTTTGTGTCATTGGATGAACATTTAGGTCATTTTCATCCTTCCTACACTTAATCTTGTCCAATTAGGGTTTTTAACCAATCTTGTGCATCCAATAGGTGTTTTTGTGTCATTGGATGAACATTTAGGTCATTTTCTTTCTCCCTAAACTTAATCTTGTCCAATTAGGGTTTCTGACCAATCTTGTGCATCCAATCGGTGTTTTTGTGTCATTGGAAGAATATTTAGGTCATTTTCGTCCTCCCTTCACTTAATCTTGTCCAATTAGGGTTTCTAACCAATCTTGTGCATTTAATAGGTGTTTTTGTGTCATCGGAAGAATATTTAGGTCATTTTCCACCTCCCTTCACTTAATCTTGTCCAATTAGGGTTTCTAACCAATCTTGTGCATCCAATCGGTGTTTTTGTATCATTGGATGAACAATTAGGTCATTTTCGTCCTCCCTAGGCTAATTCTTGTCCATTTAAGTTTTTAACCAATCTTGTGCATCCAATAGGTGTTTTGTGTCATTGTATGAACAATTAGGTCATTTTCGTCGTCCCTAGGCTTATTCTTGTCCAATTAGGGTTTCTAACCAACCTATTGCATCCAATAGGTGTTTTTGTGTCATTGGAAGAACATTAAGGTCCTTTTCGTCCTCCCTAAACTTAATCTTGTCCAATTAGGGTTTCTAACCAATCTTGTGCATCAAATAGGTGTTTTGTGTCATTGGATGAACTATTAGGTTATTTTCGTTCTCCCTGGGCTAATTCTTGTCCAACTAGGGTTTTTAACCAATCTTGTGCATCCAATAGGTGTTTTGTGTCATTCGAAGAACAGTTAGGTCATTTTCGTCTTCCCTACACTTAATCTTGTCCAATTAGGGTTTTTAACCAATCTTGTGCATCCAATAGGTGTTTTTGTGTCATTGGATGAACATTTAGGTCATTTTCGTTCTCCCTAAACTTAATCTTGTCCAATTAGGGTTTCTGACCAATCTTGTGCATCCAATCGGTGTTTTTGTGTCACTGGAAGAATATTTAGGTCATTTTCGTCCTCCCTTCACTTAATCTTGTCCAATTAGGGTTTCTAACCAATCTTGTGCATTTAATAGGTGTTTTTGTGTCATCGGAAGAATATTTAGGTCATTTTCCACCTCCCTTCACTTAATCTTGTCCAATTAGGGTTTTTAACCAATCTTGTGCATCCAATAGGTGTTTTGTGTCATTGGATGAACAGTTAGGTCCTTTTCGTCCTCCCTAGGCTAATTCTTGTCCAATTAGGGTTTCAAACCAATCTTGTGTATCCAATAGCTGTTTTGTGTCATTGGATGACCAATTAGGTCACTTTTTTCCTCGCTAGGCTAATTCATGTCCAATTAGGGTTTTTAACCAATCTTGTGCATCTAATATGTGTTTTGTGTCATTGGATGAACATTTAGGTCATTTTCGTCCTCCCTAAACTTAATATTGTCCAATTAGGGTTTCTAACCAATCTTGTGCATCCAATCGGTGTTTTTGTGGCATTGGATGAACAATTAGGTCATTTTCGTCCTCCCTAGGCTAATTCTAGTCTAATTATGTTTTTAACAAATCTTGTGCATCCAATAGGTGTTTTGTTTCATTGTATGAACAATTAGGTCATTTTCGTCCTCCCTAGGCTTATTCTTGTCCAATTAGGGTTTCTAACCAACCTATTGCATCCAATAGGTGTTTTTGTTTCATTGGAAGAAGATATAGGTTATTTTCGTCCTCCCTACACTTAATCTTATCCAATTAGGGTTTTTAACCAATCTTGTGCATCCAATAGGTGTTTTGTGTCATCGGATGAACATTTAGGTCATTTTCGTCCTCCCTACGCTTAATCTTGTCCAATTAGGGTTTTTAACCAATCTTATGCATCTTATATGTGTTTTGTGTCATTGGATGAACATTTACGTCATTTTCGTCCTCCCTAAACTTAATCTTGTCCAATTAGGGTTTCTAACCAATCTTGTGCATCCAATCGGTGTTTTTGTGTCATTGGATTAACAATTAGGTCATTTTCGTCCTTCCTAGGCTAATTCTTGTCCAATTAAGTTTTTAACCAATCTTGTGCATCCAATAGGTGTTTTGTGTCATTGTATGAACAATTAGGTCATTTTCGTCGTCCCTAGGCTTATTCTTGTCCAATTAGGGTTTCTAACCAACCTATTGCATCCAATAGGTGTTTTTGTGTCATTGGAAGAAGATTTGGGTCATTTTCGTCCTCCCTACACTTAATCTTGTCCAATTAGGGTTTTTAACCAATCTTGTGCATCCAATAGGTGTTTTGTGTCATCGGATGAACATTTAGGTCATTTTCGTCCTCCCTACACTTAATCTTGTCCAATTACGGGTTTTAACCAATCATGTGCATCCAATAGGTGTTTTGTGTCATTGGATGAACAATTAGGTCATTTTTGTCCTCCCTAGGCTAATTCTAGTCCAATTAGGGTTTCTAACCAGTCTTGTGCATCTAATAGGTGTTTTGTGTCATTGGATGAACAATTAGGTCATTTTTGTCCTCGCTAGGCTAATTCATGTCCAATTAGGTTTTTTAACCAGTCTTGTGCTGCTAATATGTGTTTTGTGTCATTGGATGAACATTTAGGTCATTTTCGTCCTCCCTACACTTAATCTTGTCCAATTAGGGTTTTTAACCAATCTTGTGCATCCAATAGGTGTTTTGTGTCATTGGAAGAACAATTAGGTCATTTTCGTCCTCCCTAGGCTTATTCTTGTCCAATTAGGGTTTCTAACCAATCTTGTGCATCCAATCGGTGTTTTTATGTCATTGGAAGAATATTTAGATCATTTTCGTCCTCTCTTCACTTAATCTTGTCCAATTAGGGTTTTTAACCAATCTTGTGCATCCAATAGGTGTTTTGTGTCATTGGATGAACATTTAGGTCCTTTTCGTCCTCCCTAGGCTTAATCTTGTCCAATTAGGATTTCGAACCAATCTTGTGCATCAAATAGGTGTTTTTGTGTCATTGGAAGAACAATTAGGTCATTTTCGTCCTCCCTAAACTTAATCTTGTCCAATTAGGGTTTCTAACCAATCTTGTGCATCAAATAGGTGTTTTTGTGTCCTTGGATGAACTATTAGGTTATTTTCGTCCTCCCTGGGCTAATTCTTGTCCAACTAGGGTTTTTAACCAATCTTGTGCATCCAATAGGTGTTTTGTGTCATTGGATGAACATTTAGGTCATTTTCATCCTCCCTAGGCTAATTCTTGTCTAATTAGGGTTTCTAACCAATCTTGTGCATCCAATAGGTGTTTTGTGTCATTGGATGAACATTTAGGTCATTTTCATCCTCCCTACACTTAATCTTGTCCAATTAGGGTTTTTAACCAATCTTATGCATCAAATAGGTGTTTTTGTGTCATTGGATGAACAATTTAGTCATTTTCGTCCTCCCTAAACTTAATCTTGTCCAACTAGGGTTTCTAACCAATCTTGTGCATCTAATAGGTGTTTTTGTATCGTCGGAAGAATATTTAGGTCATTTTCCTCCTCCCTTCACTTAATCTTGTCCAATTAGGGTTTTTAACCAATCTTGTGCATCCAATAGGTGTTTTGTGTCATTGGATGAACATTTAGGTCCTTTTCGTACTCCCTAGGCTAATTCTTGTCCAATTAGGGTTTCTAACCAATCTTGTGCATCCAATAGGTGTTTTGTGTCATTGGATGAACAATTAGGTCATTATTGTCCTCGCTAGGCTAATTCATGTCCAATTAGGGTTTTTAACCAATCTTATGCATCTTATATGTGTTTTGTGTCATTGGATGAACATTTACGTCATTTTCGTCCTCCCTAAACTTAATCTTGTCCAATTAGGGTTTCTAACCAATCTTGTGCATCCAATCGGTGTTTTTGTGTCATTGGATGAACAATTAGGTCATTTTCGTCCTCCCTAGGCTAATTCTTGTCCAATTATGTTTTTAACCAATCTTGTGCATCCAATACGTGTTTTGTTTTGTTGTATGAACAATTAGGTCATTTTCGTCCTCCCTAGGCTTATTCTTGTCCAATTAGGGTTTCTAACCAACCTATTGCATCCAATAGGTGTTTTTGTTTCATTGGAAGAAGATCTAGGTCATTTTCGTCCTCCCTACACTTAATCTTGTCCAATTAGGGTTTTTAACCAATCTTGTGCATCCAATAGGTGTTTTGTGTCATCGGATGAACATTTAGGTCATTTTCGTCCTCCCTACACTTAATCTTGTCCAATTAGGGTTTTTAACCAATCTTGTGCATCCAATAGGTGTTTTGTGTCATTGGAAGAACAATTAGGTCATTTTCGTCCTCCCTAGACTTATTCTTGTCCAATTAGGGTTTCTAACCAATCTTGTGCATCCAATCGGTGTTTTTGTGTCATTGGAAGAATATTTAGGTTATTTTCGTCCTCCCTTCACTTAATCTTGTCCAATTAGGGTTTTTAACCAATCTTGTGCATCCAATAGGTGTTTTGTGTCATTGGATGAACATTTAGGTCCTTTTCGTCCTCCCTAGGCTTAATCTTGTCCAATTACGATTTCGAACCAATCTTGTACATCAAATAGGTGTTTTTGTGTCATTGGATGAACAATTAGGTCATTTTCGTCCTCCCTAAACTTAATCTTGTGCAATTAGGGTTTCTAACCAATCTTGTGCATCAAATAGGTGTTTTTGTGTCATTGGATGAACTATTAGGTTATTTTCGTCGTCCCTGGGCTAATTCTTGTCCAACTAGGGTTTTTAACCAATCTTGTGCATCCAATAGGTGTTTTGTGTCATTGGATGAACATTTAAGTCATTTTCGTCCTCCCTAAACTTAATCTTGTCCAATTAGGGTTTCTAACCAATCTTGTGAATCCAATAGGTGTTTTTGTGTCACTGGATGAACAATTAGGTCATTTTCGTCCTCCCTAGGCTAATTCTTGTCCAATTAATGTTTCTAACCAATCTTGTGCATCCAATAGGTGTTTTGTGTCATTGGATGAACAATTAGGTCATTTTCGTCCTCCCTAGGCTAATTCTTGTCCAATTAGGGTTTTTAACCAATCTTGTGCATCCAATAGGTGTTTTGTGTCATTGGATGAACATTTAGGTCATTTTCGTCCTCCCTACACTTAATCTTGTCCAATTAGGGTTTTTAACCAATCTTGTGCATCCAATAGGTGTTTTTGTGTCATTGGATGAACAATTAGGTCATTTTCGTCCTCCCTAGGCTAATTCTTGTCCAATTAATGTTTCTAACCAATCTTGTGCATCCAATAGGTGTTTTGTGTCATTGGATGAACAATTAGGTCATTTTCGTCCTCCCTAGGCTAATTCTTGTCCAATTAGGGTTTTTAACCAATCTTGTGCATCCAATAGGTGTTTTGTGTCATTGGATGAACATTTAGGTCATTTTCGTCCTCCCTACACTTAATCTTGTCCAATTAGGGTTTTTAATTAATCTTGTGCATCCAATAGGTGTTTTGTGTCATTGGATGAACATTTACGTCATTTTCGTCCTCCCTAAACTTAATCTTGTCCAATTAGGGTTTCTAACCAATCTTGTGCATCCAATAGGTGTTTTTGTGTCTTTGGATGAACAATTAGGTCATTTTCGTCCTCCCTAGGCTAATTCTTGTCCAATTAATGTTTCTAACCAATCTTGTGCATCCAATAGGTGTTTTGTGTCATTGGATGAACAATTAGGTCATTTTCGTCCTCCCTAGGCTAATTCTTGTCCAATTAGGGTTTTTAACCAATCTTGTGCATCCAATAGGTGTTTTGTGTCATTGGATGAACATTTAGGTCATTTTCGTCCTCCATTCACTTAATCTTGTCCAATTAGGGTTTTTAACCAATCTTGTGCATCCAATAGGTGTTTTGTGTCATTGGATGAACATTTACGTCATTTTCGTCCTCCCTAAACTTAATCTTGTCCAATTAGGGTTTCTAACCAATCTTGTGCATCCAATAGGTGTTTTTGTGTCATTGGATGAACAATTAGGTCATTTTCGTCCTCCCTAGGCTAATTCTTGTCCAATTAATGTTTCTAACCAATCTTGTGCATCAAATAGGTGTTTTGTGTCATTGGATGAACAATTAGGTCATTTTCGTCCTCCCTAGGCTAATTCTTGTCCAATTAGGGTTTTTAACCAATCTTGTGCATCCAATAGGTGTTTTGTATCATTGGATGAACATTTAGGTTATTTTCGTCCTCCCTAGGCTTATTCTTGTCCAATTAGGGTTTCTAACCAACCTATTGCATCCAATAGGTGTTTTTGTTTCATCGGAAGAAGATTTAGGTCATTTTCGTCCTCCCTACACTTAATCTTGTCCAATTAGGGTTTTTAACCAATCTTGTGCATCCAATAGGTGTTTTTGTGTCATTGGATGAACATTTAGGTCATTTTCGTTCTCCCTAAACTTAATCTTGTCCAATTAGGGTTTCTGACCAATCTTGTGCATCCAATCGGTGTTTTTGTGTCATTGGAAGAATATTTAGGTCATTTTCGTCCTCCCTTCACTTAATCTTGTCCAATTAGGGTTTCTAACCAATCTTGTGCATCTAATAGGTGTTTTTATGTCATCGGAAGAATATTTAGGTCATTTTCCACCTCCCTTCACTTAATCTTGTCCAATTAGGTTTTTTAACCAATCTTGTGCATCCAATAGGTGTTTTGTGTCATTGGATGAACATTTAGGTCCTTTTCGTCCTAGCTAGGCTAATTCTTGTCCAATTAGGGTTTCAAACCAATCTTGTGTATCCAATAGGTGTTTTGTGTCATTGGATGAACAATTAGGTCACTTTTTTCCTCGCTAGGCTAATTCATGTCCAATTAGGGTTTTTAACCAATCTGGTGCATCTAATATGTGTTTTGTGTCATTGGATGAACATTTAGGTCATTTTCGTCCTCCCTAAACTTAATCTTGTCCAATTAGGGTTTCTAACCAATCTAGTGCATCCAATCGGTGTTTTTGTGGCATTGGATGAACAATTAGGTCATTTTCGTCCTCCCTAGGCTAATTCTAGTCCAATTATGTTTTTAACCAATCTTGTGCATCCAATAGGTGTTTTGTTTCATTGTATGAACAATTAGGTCATTTTCGTCCTCCCTAGGCTTATTCTTATCCAATTAGGGTTTCTAACCGACCTATTGCATCCAATAGGTGTTTTTGTTTCATTGGAAGAAGATTTAGGTCATTTTCCTCCTCCCTACACTTAATATTGTCCAATTAGGGTTTTTAACCAATCTTGTGCATCCAATAGGTGTTTTGTGTCATCGGATGAACATTTAGGTCATTTTCGTCCTCCCTACACTTAATCTTGTCCAATTAGGGTTTTTAACCAATCTTGTGCATCCAATAGGTGTTTTGTGTCATTGGAAGAACAATTAGGTCATTTTCGTCCTCCCTAGGCTTATTCTTGTCCAATTAGGGTTTCTAACCAATCTTGTGCATCCAATCGGTGTTTTTATGTCATTGGAAGAATATTTAGGTCATTTTCGTCCTCCCTTCACTTAATCTTGTCCAATTAGGGTTTTTAACCAATCTTGTGTATCCAATAGGTGTTTTGTATCATTGGATGAACATTTAGGTCCTTCTCGTCCTCCCTAGGCTTAATCTTGTCCAATTAGGATTTCAAACCAATCTTGTGCATCAAATAGGTGTTTTTGTGTCATTGGATGAACATTTAGGTCATTTTCGTTCTCCCTAAATTTAATCTTGTCCAATTAGAGTTTCTGACCAATCTTGTGCATCCAATCGGTGTTTTTATGTCATTGGAAGAATATGTAGGTCATTTTCGTCCTCCCTTCACTTAATCTTGTCCAATTAGGGTTTTTAACCAATCATGTGCATCCAATAGGTGTTTTGTGTCATTGGATGAACATTTAGGTCCTTTTCGTCCTCCCTAGGCTTAATCTTGTCCAATTAGGATTTCGAACCAATCTTGTGCATCAAATAGGTGTTTCTGTGTCATTGGATGAACAATTAGGTCATTTTCGTCCTCCCTAAACTTAATCTTGTCCAATTAGGGTTTCTAACCAATCTTGTGCATCAAATAGGTGTTTTTGTGTCCTTGGATGAACTATTAGGTTATTTTCGTCCTCCCTGGGCTAATTCTTGTCCAACTAGGGTTTTTACCCAATCTTGTGCATCCAATAGGTCTTTTGTGTCATTGGATGAACATTTACGTCATTTTCGTCCTCCCTAAACTTAATCTTGTCCAATTAGGGTTTCTAACCAATCTTGTGCATCCAATAGGTGTTTTTGTGTCATTGGATGAACAATTAGGTCATTTTCGTCCTCCCTAGGCTAATTCTTGTCCAATTAATGTTTCTAACCAATCTTGTGCATCCAATAGGTGTTTTGTGTCATTGGATGAACAATTAGGTCATTTTCGTCCTCCCTAGGCTAATTCTTGTCCAATTAAGGTTTTTAACCAATCTTGTGCATCCAATAGGTGTTTTGTGTCATTGGATGAACATTTAGGTCATTTTCGTCCTCCCTACACTTAATCTTGTCCAATTAGGGTTTTTAACCAATCTTATGCATCCAATAGGTGTTTTTTTGTCATTGGATGAACATTTAGGTCATTTTCGTTCTCCCTAAACTTAATCTTGTCCAATTAGGGTTTCTGACCAATCTTGTGCATCCAATCGGTGTTTTTATGTCATTCGAAGAATATTTAGGTCATTTTCGTCCTCCCTTCACTTAATCTTGTCCAATTAGGGTTTTTAACCAATCATGTGCATCCAATAGGTGTTTTGTGTCATTGGATGAACATTTAGGTCCTTTTCGTCCTCCCTAGGCTTAATCTTGTCCAATTAGGATTTCGAACCAATCTTGTGCATCAAATAGGTGTTTTTGTGTCATTGGATGAACAATTAGGTCATTTTCGTCCTCCCTAAACTTAATCTTGTCCAATTAGGGTTTCTAACCAATCTTGTGCATCAAATAGGTGTTTTTGTGTCATTGGATGAACTATTAGGTTATTTTCGTCCTCCCTGGGCTAATTCTTGTCCAACTAGGGTTTTTAACCAATCTTGTGCATCCAATAGGTGTTTTGTGTCATTGGATGAACATTTACGTCATTTTCGTCCTCCCTAAACTTAATCTTGTCCAATTAGGGTTTCTAACCAATCTTGTGCATCCAATAGGTGTTTTTGTGTCATTGGATGAACAATTAGGTCATTTTAGTCCTCCCTAGGCTAATTCTTGTCCAATTAATGTTTCTAACCAATCTTGTGCATCCAATAGGTGTTTTGTGTCATTGGATGAACAATTAGGTCATTTTCGTCCTCCCTAGGCTAATTCTTGTCCAGTTAGGGTTTTTAACCAATCTTGTGCATCCAATAGGTGTTTTTGTGTCATTGGATGAACATTTAGGTCATTTTCGTCCTCCCTTCACTTAATCTTGTCCAATTAGGGTTTTTAACCAATCATGTGCATCCAATAGGTGTTTTGTGTCATTGGATGAACATTTAGGTCCTTTTCGTCCTCCCTAGGCTTAATCTTGTCCAATTAAGATTTCGAACCAATCTTGTGCATCAAATAGGTGTTTTTGTTTCGTTGGATGAACAATTAGGTCATTTTCGTCCTCCCTAAACTTAATCTTGTCCAATTTGGGTTTCTAACCAATCTTGTGCATCAAATAGGTGTTTTTGTGTCCTTGGATGAACTATTAGGTTATTTTCGTCCTCCCTAGGCTAATTCTTGTCCAACTAGGGTTTTTAACCAATCTTGTGCATCCAATAGGTGTTTTGTGTCATTGGATGAACATTTACGTCATTTTCGTCCTCCCTAAACTTTATCTTGTCCAATTAGGGTTTCTAACCAATCTTGTGCATCCAATAGGAGTTTTTGTGTCATTGGATGAATAATTAGGTCATTTTCGTCCTCCCTAGGCTAATTCTTGTCCAATTAATGTTTCTAACCAATCTTGTGCATCCAATAGGTGTTTTGTGTCATTGGATGAACAATTAGGTCATTTTCGTCCTCCCTAGGCTAATTCTTGTCTAATTAGGGTTTTTAACCAATCTTGTGCATCCAATAGGTGTTTTGAATCATTGGATGAACATTTAGGTCATTTTCGTCCTCCCTAGGCTTATTCTAACCAACCTATTGCATCCAATAGGTGTTTTTGTTTCATCGGAAGAAGATTTAGGTCATTTTCGTCCTCCCTAAACTTTATCTTGTCCAATTAGGGTTTCTAACCAATCTTGTGCATCCAATAGGTGTTTTTGTGTCATTGGATGAATAATTAGGTCATTTTCGTCCTCCCTAGGCTAATTCTTGTCCAATTAGGGTTTCTAACCAATCTTGTGCATCCAATAGGTGTTTTTGTGTCATTGGATGAACAATTAGATCATTTTCGTCCTCCCTAGGCTAATTCTTGTCTAATTAGGGTTTCTAACCAATCTTGTGCATCCAATAGGTGTTTTGTGTCATTGGATGAACATTTAGGTCATTTTCATCCTCCCTACACTTAATCTTGTCCAATTAGGGTTTTTAACCAATCTTATGCATCCAATAGGTGTTTTTGTGTCATTGGACAAACATTTAGGTCATTTTCGTTCTCCCTAAACTTAATCTTGTCCAATTAGGGTTTCTGACCAATCTTGTGCATCCAATTGGTGTTTTTGTGTCATTGGATGAACAATTAGATCATTTTCGTCGTCCGTAGGCTAATTCTTGTCCAATTAGGTTTTTAACCAATCTTGTGCATCCAATACATGTTTTGTGTCATTGGATAAACATTTAGGTCATTTTCGTCCTCCCTACACTTAATCTTGTCCAATTAAGGTTTTTAACCAATCTTGTGCATCTAATAGGTGTTTTGTGTCATTGGATGAACATTTTCTTCATTTCCGTCCTCCCTAAACTTAATCTTGTCCAATTAGGCTTTCTAACCGATCTTGTGCATCCAATAGGTGTTTTGTGTCATTGGATGAACATTTAGGTCCTTTTCGTCCACCCTAGGCTAATTCTTGTCCAATTAGGGTTTCTAACCAATCTTGTGCATTCAATAGGTGTTTTTGTGTCATTGGATGAACAATTAGATCATTTTCGTCCTCCCTAGGCTAATTCTTGTCCAATTAGGATTTTTAACCAATCTTGTGCATCCAATAGGTGTTTTGTGTCATTGGATGAACAATTAGGTCATTTTCGTCCTCCCTAGGCTTATTCTTGTCCAATTAGGGTTTTTAACCAATCTTGGGTCATTGGATGAACAATTAGGTCATTTTCGTCCTACCTAGGCTAATTCTTGTCCAATTAAGTTTTTAACTAGTCTTGTGCATCCAATCGGTGTTTTTGTTTCATTGGAAGAATATTTAGGTCATTTTCGTCCTCCCTTCACTTAATCTTATCCAATTAGCGTTTCTAACCAATCTTGTGCATCAAATAGGTGTTTTTGTGTCATTGGATGAACTATTACGTCATTTTCGTCTTCCTTGGGCTAATTCTTGTCCAATTAGGGTTTTTAACCAATCTTGTGCATCCAATAGGTGTTTTGTGTCAATGGATGAACAATTAGGTCATTTTCATCCTCCCTAGGCTAATTCTTGTCTACTTAGGGTTTCTAACCAATCTTGTGCATCCAATAGGTGTTTTGTGTCATTGGATGAACATTTAGGTCATTTTCATCCTCCCTACACTTAATCTTGTCCAATTAGGGTTTCTAACCAATCTTGTGCATCCAATAGGTGTTTTGTGTCATTGGATTAACAATTAGGTCATTTTTATCCTCCCTAGGCTAATTCTTTTCCAATTAGGGTTTTTAACCAATCTTGTGCATCTAATAGGTGTTTTGTGTCATTGGATGAACATTTACGTCCTCCTAAACTTAATCTTCTCCATTAGGGTTTCTAACCAATCTTGTGCATCCAATAGGTGTTTTGTGTCATCGGATGAATATTTAGGTCCTTTTCGTCCACCCTAGGCTAATTCTTGTCCAATTAGGGTTTCTAACCAATCTTGTGCATCCAATAGGTGTTTTTGTGTCATTGGATGAACAATTAGATCATTTTCGTCCTCCCTAGGCTAATTCTTGTCTAATTAGGGTTTCTAACCAATCTTGTGCATCCAATAGGTGTTTTGTGTCATTGGATGAACATTTAGGTCATTTTCATCCTCCCTACACTTAATCTTGTCCAATTAGGGTTTTTAACCAATCTTATGCATCCAATAGGTGTTTTTGTGTCATTGGACAAACATTTAGGTCATTTTCGTTCTCCCTAAACTTAATCTTGTCCAATTAGGGTTTCTGACCAATCTTGTGCATCCAATTGGTATTTTTGTGTCATTGGATGAACAATTAGATCATTTTCTTCGTCCGTAGGCTAATTCTTGTCCAATTAGGTTTTTAACCAATCTTGTGCATCCAATACATGTTTTGTGTCATTGGATGAACATTTAGGTCATTTTCGTCCTCCCTACACTTAATCTTGTTCAATTAAGGTTTTTAACCAATCTTGTGCATCTAATAGGTGTTTTGTGTCATTGGATGAACATTGTCTTCATTTCCGTCCTCCCTAAACTTAATCTTGTCCAATTAGGCTTTCTAACCGATCTTGTGCATCCAATAGGTGTTTTGTGTCATTGGATGAAGATTTAGGTCCTTTTCGTCCACCCTAGGCTAATTCTTGTCCAATTAGGGTTTCTAACCAATCTTGTGCATCCAATAGGTGTTTTTGTGTCATTGGATGAACAATTAGATCATTTTCGTCCTCCTTAGGCTAATTCTTGTCCAATTAGGATTTTTAACCAATCTTGTGCATCCAATAGGTGTTTTGTGTCATTGGATGAACATTTAGGTCATTTTCGTCCTCCCTAGGCTTATTCTTGTCCAATTAGGGTTTTTAACCAATCTTGGGTCATTGGATGAACAATTAGGTCATTTTCGTCCTACCTAGACTAATTCTTGTCCAATTAAGTTTTTAACCAGTCTTGTGCATCCAATCGGTGTTTTTGTTTCATTGGAAGAATATTTAGGTCATTTTCGTCCTCCATTCACTTAATCTTATCCAATTAGCGTTTCTAACCAATCTTGTGCATCCAATAGGTGTTTTTGTGTCATTGGATGAACAATTAGATCATTTTCGTCCTCCCTAGGCTAATTCTTGTTCAATTACGGTTTTTAACCAATCTTGTGTCATTGGATGAACAATTAGGTCATTTTCGTCTTCCTTGGGCTAATTCTTGTCCAATTAGGGTTTTTAACCAATCTTGTGCATCCAATAGGTGTTTTGTGTCAATGGATGAACAATTAGGTCATTTTCATCCTCCCTAGGCTAATTCTTGTCTAATTAGGGTTTCTAACCAATCTTGTGCATCCAATAGGTGTTTTGTGTCATTGGATGAACATTTAGGTCATTTTCGTCCACCATAGGCTAATTCTTGTCCAATTAGGGTTTCTAACCAATCTTGTGCATCCAATAGGTGTTTTTGTGTCATTGGATGAACATTTAGGTCCTTTTCGTCCTCCCTAGGCTAATTCTTGTTCAATTAGGGTTTCTAACCAATCTTGTGCATCCAATAGGTGTTTTGTGTCATTGGATGAACATTTAGGTCCTTTTCGTCCACCATAGGCTAATTCTTGTCCAATTAGGGTTTCTAACCAATCTTGTGCATCCAATAGGTGTTTTTGTGTCATTGGATGAACAATTAGATCATTTTCGTCCTCCCTAGGCTAATTCTTGTCCAATTAGGGTTTCTAACCAATCTTGTGCATCCAATAGTTGTTTTTGTGTCATTGGATGAACATTTAGGTCATTTTCGTCCTCCGTACACTTAATCTTGTCCAATTAGGGTTTCTAACCAATCTTGTGCATCCAATAGGTGTTTTTGTGTCATTGGATGAACATTTAGGTCATTTTCGTCATCCCAAAACTTAATCTTGTCCAATTAGGGTTTCTAACCAATCTTGTGCATCTAATAGGAGTTTTGTGTCATTGGATGAACATTTAGGTCATTTTCGTCCTCCCTACACTTAATCTTGTCCAATTAGGGTTTCTAACCAATCTTATGCATCCAATAGTGGTTTTTGTGTCATTGGATGAACATTTATGTCATTTTCGTCCTCCCTAAACTTTATCTTGTCCAATTAGGGTTTCTAACCAATCTTGGGCATCCAATAGTTGTTTTTGTGTCATTGGATGAACATTTATGTCATTTTCGTCCTCCCTAAACTTAATCTTGTCCAATTAGGGTTTCTAACCAATCTTGTGCATCCAATAGGTGTTTTTGTGTCATTGGATGAACAATTAGGTCATTTTCGTCCTCCCTAGGCTAATTCTTGTCCAATTAATGTTTCTAACCAATCTTGTGCATCCAATAGGTGTTTTGTGTCATTGGATGAACAATTAGGTCATTTTCGTCCTCCCTAGGCTAATTCTTGTCCAATTAATGTTTCTAACCAATCTTGTGCATCCAATAGGTGTTTTGTGTCATTGGATGAACAATTAGGTCATTTTCGTCCTCCCTACACTTAATCTTGTCCAATTAGGGTTTTTAACCAATCTTGTGCATCCAATAGGTGTTTTGTGTCATTGGATGAACATTTAGGTCATTTTCGTCCTCCCTAAACTTAATCTTGTCCAATTAGGGTTTTTAAGCAATCTTGTGCATCCCATAGGTGTTTTGTGTCATTGGATAAACATTTAGGTCATTTTCGTCCTCCCTACACTTAATCTTGTTCAATTAGAGTTTTTGACCAATCTTGTGCATCCGACAGGTGTTTTTGTGTCATTGGATGAACAATTAGGTCATTTTCGTCCTCCCTAGGCTAATTCTTGTCCAATTAGGGTTTTTAACCAATCTTGTGCATCCAATAGGTGTTTTGTGTCATTGGATGAACTTAGGTCATTTTCGTCCTCCCTACACTTTATCTTGTCCAATTAGGGTTTCTAACCAATCTTGTGCTTACAATTGGTGTTTTTGTGTCATTGGATCAACAATTAGTTCATTTTCGTCCTCCCTATGATAATTCTTGTCCAATTAGGGTTTTTAACCAATCTTGTGCATCCAACAGGTGTTTTATGTCATTGGATGAACATTTAGGTCATTTTCGTCCTCCTTAGGCTAATTCTTATGCAATTAGGGTTTTTAACCAATCTTGTGCGTCCAATAGGTGTTTTGTGTCATTGGATGAACATTTAGGTCATTTTCGTCCTCCCTACACTTAATCTTGTTCAATTAGGGTTTCTAACCAATCTTGTGCATCCGATAGGTGTTTTTGTGTCATTGGATGAACATTTAGGTCATTTTCGTCCTCCTTAGGCTAATTCTTGTCCAATTAGGTTTTTTAACCAATCTTGTGCATCCAATAGGTGTTTTGTGTCATTGATTGAACACTTAAGTCATTTTCGTCCTCCCTACACTTTATCTTGTCCAATTAGGGTTTCTAACCAATCTTGTGCATCCAATTGGTGTTTTTGTGTCATTGGATCAACAATTAGGTCATTTTCGTCCTCCCTATGATAATTCTTGTCCAATTAGGGTTTTTAACCAATCTTGTGCATCCAATAGGTGTTTTGTGTCATTGGATGAACATTTAGGTCATTTTCGTCCTCCCTAAACTTAATCTTGTCCAATTAGGGTTTTTAAGCAATCTTGTGCATCTAATAGGTGTTTTGTGTCATTGGAAGAACATTTAGGTCATTTTCGTCGTCCCTACACTTAATCTTGTTCAATTAGGGTTTCTGACCAATCTTGTGGATCCGACAGGTGTTTTTGTGTCATTGGATGAACAATTAGGTCATTTTCGTCCTCCCTAGGCTAATTCTTGTCCAATTAGGGTTTTTAACCAATCTTGTGCATCCAATAGGTGTTTTGTGTCATTGGATGAACATTTACGTCATTTTCGTCCTCCCTAAACTTAATCTTGTCCAATTAGGGTTTCTAACCAATCTTGTGCATCCAATAGGTGTTTTGTGTCATTGGATGAACATTTAGGTCCTTTTCGTCCTCCCTAGGCTTAATCTTGTCCAATTAGGGTTTCGAACCAATCTTGTGCATCCAATAGGTGTTTTTGTGTCATTGGATGAACAATTACGTCATTTTCGTCCTCCCTAGGCTAATTCTTGTGCAATTAGGGTTTCTAACCAATCTTGTGCATCCGATAGGTGTTTTGTGTCATTGGATGAACAATGAGGTAATTTTTGTCCTCCATAGGCTAATTATTTTCCAATTTGGGTTTTTAACCAATCTTGTGCATCTAATAGGTGTTTTGTGTCATTGGATGAACATTTTCGTCATTTTTGTCCTCCCTAAACTTAATCTTGTCCAATTAGGGTTTCTAACCAATCTTGTGCATCCAATAGGTGTTTTGTGTCATTGGATGAACATTTAGGTCCTTTTCATCCTCCCTAGGCTTAATCTTGTCCAATTAGGGTTTCGAACCAATCTTGTGCATCCAATAGGTGTTTTTGTGTCATTGGATGAACAATTAGGTCATTTTCGTCCTCCCTAAACTTAATCTTGTCCAATTAGGGTTTCTAACCAGTCTTATGCATCAAATAGGTGTTTTTGTGTCATTGGATGAACTATTAGGTCATTTTCGTCTTCCTTGGGCTAATTCTTGTCCAATTAGGGTTTTTAACCAATCTTGTGCATCCAATAGGTGTTTTGTGTTAATGGATGAACAATTAGGTCATTTTCATCCTCCCTAGGCTAATTCTTGTCCAATTAGGGTTTTTAACCAATCTTGTGCATCGAATAGGTGTTTTGTGTCATTGGATGAACATTTAGGTCATTTTCGTCCTCCCTACACTTAATCTTGTCCAATTAGGGTTTCTAACCAATCTTGTGCATCCAATAGGTGTTTTGTGTCATTGGATGAACAATTAGGTCATTTTTATCCTCCCTAGGCTAATTCTTTTCCAATTAGGGTTTTTAACCAATCTTGTGCATCTAATAGGTGTTTTGTGTCATTGGATGAACATTTACGACCTCCTAAACTTAATCTTGTCTAATTAGGGTTTCTAACCAATCTTGTGCATCCAATAGGTGTTTTGTGTTATTGGATGAACATTTAGGTCATTTTCATCCTCCCTACACTTAATCTTGTCCAGTTAGGGTTTTTAACCAATCTTATGCATCCAATAGGTGTTTTTGTGTCATTGGATAAACATTTAGGTCATTTTCGTTCTCCCTAAACTTAATCTTGTCCAATTAGGGTTTCTGACCAATCTTGTGCATCCAATTGGTGTTTTTGTGTCATTGGATGAACAATTAGATCATCTTCGTCATCCGTAGGCTAATTCTTGTCCAATTAGGTTTTTAACCAATCTTGTGCATCCAATACATGTTTTGTGTCATTGGATGAACATTTAGGTCATTTTCGTCCTCCCTACACTTAATCTTGTCCAATTAGGGTTTTTAACCAATCTTGTGCATCTAATAGGTGTTTTGTGTCATTGGATGAACATTTTCTTCATTTCCGTCCTCCCTAAACTTAATCTTGTCCAATTAGGGTTTCTAACCGATCTTGTGCATCCAATAGGTGTTTTGTGTCATTGGATGAACATTTAGGTCATTTTCGTCCTCCCTACACTTAATCTTGTCCAATTAGGGTTTTTAACCAATCTTGTGCATCTAATAGGTGTTTTGTGTCATTGGATGAACATTTTCTTCATTTCCGTCCTCCCTAAACTTAATCTTGTCCAATTAGGGTTTCTAACCGATCTTGTGCATCCAATAGGTGTTTTGTGTCATTGGATGAACATTTATGTACTTTTCATCCACCCTAGGCTAATTCTTGTCCAATTAGGGTTTCCAACCAATCTTGTGCATCCAATAGGTGTTTTTGTGTCATTGGATGAACATTTAGGTCCTTTTCGTCCACCCTAGGCTAATTCTTGTTCAATTAGGGTTTCTAACCAATCTTGTGCATCCAATAGGTGTTTTGTGTCATTGGATGAACATTTAGGTCCTTTTCGTCCACCATAGGCTAATTCTTGTCCAATTAGGGTTTCTAACCAATCTTGTGCATCCAATAGGTGTTTTTGTGTCATTGGATGAACAATTAGATCATTTTCGTCCTCCCTAGGCTAATTCTTGTCCAATTAGGGTTTCTAACCAATCTTGTGCATCCAATAGGTGTTTTGTGTCATTGGATGAACAATTAGGTCATTTTTATCCTCCCTATGCTAATTCTTTTCCAATTAGGGTTTTTAACCAATCTTGTGCATCTAATAGGTGTTTTGTGTCATTGGATGAACATTTACGTCCTCCTAAACTTAATCTTGTTCAATTAGGGTTTCTAACCAATCTTGTGCATCCAATAGGTGTTTTGTGTCATTGGATGAACATTTAGGTCCTTTTCGTCCACCTTAGGCTAATTCTTGTCCAATTAGGGTTTCTAAACAATCTTGTGCATCCAATAGGTGTTTTTGTGTCATTGGATGAACAATTAGATCATTTTCGTCCTCCGTAGGCTAATTCTTGTCCAATTAGGTTTTTAACCAATCTTGTGCATCCAATACATGTTTTGTGTCATTGGATGAACATTTAGGTCATTTTCGTTCTCCCTAAACTTAATCTTTTCCAATAAGGGTTTCTGACCAATCTTGTGCATCCAATAGGTGTTTTTGTGTCATTGGATGAACAATTAGATCATTTTCGTCCTCCGTAGGCTAATTCTTGTCCAATTAGGATTTTTAACCAATCTTGTGCCTCCAATAGGTGTTTTTGTGTCATTGGATGAACAATTAGATCATTTTCGTCCTCCCTAGGCTAATTCTTGTCTAATTAGGGTTTCTAACCAATCTTGTGCATCCAATAGGTGTTTTTGTGTCATTGGATGAACATTTAGGTCATTTTCGTTCTCCCTAAACTTAATCTTGTCCAATTAGGGTTTCTGACCAATCTTGTGCATCCAATAGGTGTTTTTGTGTCATTGGATGAACAATTAGATCATTTTCGTCCTCCCTAGGCTAATTCTTGTTCAATTACGGTTTTTAACCAATCTTGTGTCATTGGATGAACAATTAGGTGATTTTCGTCCTCCCTAGGCTTATTCTTGTCCAATTAGGGTTTCTAACCAATCTTGTGCATCCAATCGGTGGTTTTGTGTCATTGGAAGAATATTTAGGTCATTTTCGTCCTCCCTTCACTTAATCTTATCCAATTAGGGTTTTTAACCAATCTTGTGCATCCAATAGGTGTTTTGTGTCATTGGATGAACATTTAGGTCCTTTTCGTCCACCCAAGGCTAATTCTTGTCCAATTAGGGTTTCTAACCAATCTTGTGCATCCAATAGGTGTTTTTGT
The DNA here is from genome assembly GCA_037974835.1 of Cicer judaicum. Lineage (NCBI taxonomy): Eukaryota > Viridiplantae > Streptophyta > Magnoliopsida > Fabales > Fabaceae > Cicer > Cicer judaicum. The sequence goes on from JBBPBS010000083.1 coordinate 130,695, forward strand.
GTCATTGGATGAACAATTACGTCATTTTCGTCCTCCCTAGGCTAATTCTTGTGCAATTAGGGTTTCTAACCAATCTTGTGCATCCGATAGGTGTTTTGTGTCATTGGATGAACAATGAGGTCATTTTTGTCCTCCATAGGCTAATTATTTTCCAATTTGGGTTTTTAACCAATCTTGTGCATCTAATAGGTGTTTTTTGTCATTGGATGAACATTTTCGTCATTTTTGTCCTCCCTAAACTTAATCTTGTCCAATTAGGGTTTCTAACCAATCTTGTGCATCCAATAGGTGTTTTGTGTCATTGGATGAACATTTAGGTCCTTTTCATCCTCCCTAGGCTTAATCTTGTCCAATTAGGGTTTCGAACCAATCTTGTGCATCCAATAGGTGTTTTTGTGTCATTGGATGAACAATTAGGTCATTTTCGTCCTCCCTAAACTTAATCTTGTCCAATTAGGGTTTCTAACCAGTCTTATGCATCAAATAGGTGTTTTTGTGTCATTGGATGAACTATTAGGTCATTTTCGTCTTCCTTGGGCTAATTCTTGTCCAATTAGGGTTTTTAACCAATCTTGTGCATCCAATAGGTGTTTTGTGTCAATGGATGAACAATTAGGTCATTTTCATCCTCCCTAGGCTAATTCTTGTCTAATTAGGGTTTCTAACCAATCTTGTGCATCCAATAGGTGTTTTGTGTCATTGGATGAACATTTAGCTCATTTTCATCCTCCCTACACTTAATCTTGTCCAATTAGGGTTTTTAATCAATCTTATGCATCCAATAGGTGTTTTTGTGTCATTGGATGAACATTTAGGTCATTTTCGTTCTCCCTAAACTTAATCTTGTCCAATTAGGGTTTCTAACCGATCTTCTGCATCCAATAGGTGTTTTGTGTCATTGGATGAACATTTAGGTCCTTTTCGTCCACCCTAGGCTAATTCTTGTCCAATTAGGGTTTCTAACCGATCTTGTGCATCCAATAGGTGTTTTGTGTCATCGGATGAACATTTATGTCCTTTTCATCCACCCTAGGCTAATTCTTGTCCAATTAGGGTTTTCTAACCAATCTTGTGCATCCAATGGGTGTTTTTGTGTCATTGGATGAACATTTAGGTCCTTTTCGTCCACCCTAGGCTAATTCTTGTTCAATTAGGGTTTCTAACCAATCTTGTGCATCCAATAGGTGTTTTGTGTCATTGGATAAACATTTAGGTCCTTTTCGTCCACCATAGGCTAATTCTTGTCCAATTAGGGTTTCTAACCAATCTTGTGCATCCAATAGGTGTTTTTGTGTCATTGGATGAACAATTAGATCATTTTCGTCCTCCCTAGGCTAATTCTTGTCTAATTAGGGTTTCTAACCAATCTTGTGCATCCAATAGGTGTTTTGTGTCATTGGATGAACATTTAGGTCATTTTCGTCCTCCCTTGGCTTATTCTTGTCCAATTAGGGTTTTTAACCAATCTTGTGTCATTGGATGAACAATTAGGTCATTTTCGTCCGCCCTAGGCTAATTCTTGTCCAATTAAGTTTTTAACCAGTCTTGTGCATCCAATCGGTGTTTTTGTGTCATTGGAAGAATATTTAGGTCATTTTCGTCCTCCCTTCACTTAATCTTATCCAATTAGGGTTTCTAACCAATCTTGTGCATCCAATAGGTGTTTTTGTGTCATTGGATGAACAATTAGATCATTTTCGTCCTCCCTAGGCTAATTCTTGTCCAATTAGGGTTTTTAACCAATCTTGTGCATCCAATAGGTGTTTTGTGTCATTGGATGAACATTTAGGTCATTTTCGTCCTCCCTACACTTAATCTTGTCCAATTATGGTTTTTAACCAATCTTGTGCATCCAATCGGTGTTTTTATGTCATTGGAAGAATATTTAGGTCCTTTTCGTCCTCCCTAGGCTTAATCTTGTCCAATTAGGATTTCGAACCAATCTTGTACATCAAATAGGTGTTTTTGTGTCATTGGATGAACAACTAGGTCATTTTCGTCCTCCCTAAACTTAATCTTGTCCAATTAGGGTTTCTAACCAATCTTGTGCATCAAATAGGTGTTTTTGTGTCATTGGATGAACTATTAGGTTATTTTCGTCCTCCCTGGGCTAATTCTTGTCCAACTAGGGTTTTTAACCAATCTTGTGCATCCAATAGGTGTTTTGTGTCATTGGATGAACATTTAGGTCATTTTCGTCCTCCCTAAACTTAATCTTGTCCAATTAGGGTTTCTAACCAATCTTGTGCATCCAATAGGTGTTTTTGTGTCATTGGATAAACAATTAGGTCATTTTCATCCTCCCTAAACTTAATCTTGTCCAATTAGGGTTTTTAACCAATCTTCTGCATCCAATAGGTGTTTTGTGTCATTGCATGAACATTTACGTCATTTTCGTCCTCCCTAAACTTAATCTTGTCCAATTAGGGTTTCTAACCAATCTTGTGCATCCAATAGGTGTTTTTGTGTCATTGGATGAACAATTAGGTCATTTTCGTCCTCCCTAGGCTAATTCTTGTCCAATTAGGGTGTTTAACCAATCTTGTGCATCCAATAGGTGTTTTTGTGTCATTGGATGAACATTTAGGTCATTTTCGTTCTCCCTAAACTTAATCTTGTCCAATTAGGGTTTCTGACCAATCTTGTGCATCCAATAGGTGTTTTTGTGTCATTGGATGAACAATTAGGTCATTTTCGTCCTCCCTAGGCTAATTCTTGTCCAATTAATGTTTCTAACCAATCTTGTGCATCCAATAGGTGTTTTGTGTCATTGGATGAACAATTAGGTCATTTTCGTCCTCCCTAGGCTAATTCTTGTCCAATTAAGGTTTTTAACCAATCTTGTGCATCCAATAGGTGTTTTGTGTCATTGGATGAACATTTAGGTCATTTTCGTCCTCCCTACACTTAATCTTGTCCAATTAGGGTTTTTAACCAATCTTGTGCATCCAATAGGTGTTTTTTTGTCATTGGATGAACATTTAGGTCATTTTCGTTCTCCCTAAACTTAATCTTGTCCAATTAGGGTTTCTGACCAATCTTGTGCATCCAATCGGTGTTTTTATGTCATTGGAAGAATATTTAGGTCATTTTCGTCCTCCCTTCACTTAATCTTGTCCAATTAGGGTTTCTAACCAATCTTGTGCATCCAATAGGTGTTTTTGTGTCATTGGATGAACAATTAGGTCATTTTCGTCCTCCCTAGGCTAATTCTTGTCCAATTAATGTTTCTAACCAATCTTGTGCATCCAATAGGTGTTTTGTGTCATTGGATGAACATTTAGGTCCTTTTCGTCCTCCCTAGGCTTAATCTTGTCCAATTAGGATTTCGAACCAATCTTGTGCATCAAATAGGTGTTTTTGTGTCATTGGATGAACTATTAGGTTATTTTCGTTCTCCCTGGGCTAATTCTTGTCCAACTAGGGTTTTTAACCAATCTTGTGCATCCAATAGGTGTTTTGTGTCATTGGATGAACATTTACGTCATTTTCGTCCTCCCTAAACTTAATCTTGTCCAATTAGGGTTTCTAACCAATCTTGTGCATCCAATAGGTGTTTTTGTGTCATTGGATGAACATTTAGGTCATTTTCGTTCTCCCTAAACTTAATCTTGTCCAATTAGGGTTTCTGACCAATCTTGTGCATCCAATCGGTGTTTTTGTGTCATTGGAAGAATATTTAGGTCATTTTCGTCCTCCCTTCACTTAATCTTGTCCAATTAGGGTTTTTAACCAATCTTGTGCATCCAATAGGTGTTTTGTGTCATTGGATGAACATTTAGGTCCTTTTCGTCCTCCCTAGGCTTAATCTTGTCCAATTAGGGTTTCGAACCAATCTTGTGCATCCAATAGGTGTTTTTGTGTCATTGGATGAACAATTACGTCATTTTCGTCCTCCCTAGGCTAATTCTTGTGCAATTAGGGTTTCTAACCAATCTTGTGCATCCGATAGGTGTTTTGTGTCATTGGATGAACAATGAGGTAATTTTTGTCCTCCATAGGCTAATTATTTTCCAATTTGGGTTTTTAACCAATCTTGTGCATCTAATAGGTGTTTTGTGTCATTGGATGAACATTTTCGTCATTTTTGTCCTCCCTAAACTTAATCTTGTCCAATTAGGGTTTCTAACCAATCTTGTGCATCCAATAGGTGTTTTGTGTCATTGGATGAACATTTAGGTCCTTTTCGTCCTCCCTAGGCTTAATCTTGTCCAATTAGGGTTTCGAACCAATCTTGTGCATCCAATAGGTGTTTTTGTGTCATTGGATGAACAATTAGGTCATTTTCGTCCTCCCTAAACTTAATCTTGTCCAATTAGGGTTTCTAACCAATCTTATGCATCAAATAGGTGTTTTTGTGTCATTGGATGAACTATTAGGTCATTTTCGTCTTCCTTGGGCTAATTCTTGTCCAATTAGGGTTTTTAACCAATCTTGTGCATCCAATAGGTGTTTTGTGTCAATGGATGAACAATTAGGTCATTTTCATCCTCCCTAGGCTAATTCTTGTCTAATTAGGGTTTCTAACCAATCTTGTGCATCCAATAGGTGTTTTGTGTCATTGGATGAACATTTAGGTCATTTTCGTCCACCATAGGCTAATTCTTGTCCAATTAGGGTTTCTAACCAATCTTGTGCATCCAATAGGTGTTTTTGTGTCATTGGATGAACATTTAGGTCCTTTTCGTCCACCCTAGGCTAATTCTTGTTCAATTAGGGTTTCTAACCAATCTTGTGCATCCAATAGGTGTTTTGTGTCATTGGATGAACATTTAGGTCCTTTTCGTCCACCATAGGCTAATTCTTGTCCAATTAGGGTTTCTAACCAATCTTGTGCATCCAATAGGTGTTTTTGTGTCATTGGATGAACAATTAGATCATTTTCGTCCTCCCTAGGCTAATTCTTGTCCAATTAGGGTTTCTAACCAATCTTGTGCATCCAATAGGTGTTTTGTGTCATTGGATGAACAATTAGGTCATTTTTATCCTCCCTAGGCTAATTCTTTTCCAATTAGGGTTTTAAACCAATCTTGTGCATCTAATAGGTGTTTTGTCTCATTGGATGAACATTTACGTCCTCCTAAACTTAATCTTGTTCAATTAGGGTTTCTAACCAATCTTGTGCATCCAATAGGTGTTTTGTGTCATTGGATGAACATTTAGGTCCTTTTCGTCCACCCTAGGCTAATTCTTGTCCAATTAGGGTTTCTAACCAATCTTGTGCATCCAATAGGTGTTTTTGTGTCATTGGATGAACAATTAGATCATTTTCGTCCTCCGTAGGCTAATTCTTTTCCAATTAGGTTTTTAACCAAGCTTGTGCATCCAATACATGTTTTGTGTCATTGGATGAACATTTAGGTCATTTTCGTTCTCCCTAAACTTAATCTTTTCCAATAAGGGTTTCTGACCAATCTTGTGCATCCAATAGGTGTTTTTGTGTCATTGGATGAACAATTAGATCATTTTCGTCCTCCGTAGGCTAATTCTTGTCCAATTAGGATTTTTAACCAATCTTGTGCATCCAATAGGTGTTTTTGTGTCATTGGATGAACAATTAGATCATTTTCGTCCTCCCTAGGCTAATTCTTGTCTAATTAGGGTTCCTAACCAATCTTGTGCATCAAATAGGTGTTTTTGTGTCATTGGATGAACAATTAGGTCATTTTCGTTCTCCCTAAACTTAATCTTGTCCAATTAGGGTTTCTGACCAATCTTGTGCATCCAATTGGTGTTTTTGTGTCATTGGATGAACAATTAGATCATTTTCGTCCTCCGTAGGCTATTTCTTGTCCAATTAGGTTTTTAACCAATCTTGTGCATCCAATACATGTTTTGTGTCATTGGATGAACATTTAGGTCATTTTCGTCCTCCCTACACTTAATCTTGTCCAATTAGGGTTTTTAACCAATCTTGTGCTTCTAATAGGTGTTTTGTATCATTGGATGAACATTTTCTTCATTTCCGTCCTCCCTAAACTTAATCTTGTCCAATTAGGGTTTCTAACCGATCTTGTGCATCCAATAGGTGTTTTGTGTCATTGGATGACTATTTAGGTCCTTTTCGTCCACCCTAGGCTAATTCTTGTCCAATTAGGGTTTCTAACCAATCTTGTGCATCCAATAGGTGTTTTTGTGTCATTGGATGAACAATTAGATCATTTTCGTCCTCCCTAGGCTAATTCTTGTCCAATTAGGATTTTTAACCAATCTTGTGCATCCAATAGGTGTTTTGTGTCATTGGATGAACAATTAGGTCATTTTCGTCCTCCCTAGGCTTATTCTTGTCCAATTAGGGTTTTTAACCAATCTTGGGTCATTGGATGAACAATTAGGTCATTTTCGTCCTACCTCGGCTAATTCTTGTCCAATTAAGTTTTTAACAAGTCTTGTGCATCCAATCGGTGTTTTTGTTTCATTGGAAGAATATTTAGGTCATTTTCGTCCTCCCTTCACTTAATCTTATCCAATTAGCGTTTCTAACCAATCTTGTGCATCCAATAGGTGTTTTTGTGTCATTGGATGAACAATTAGATCATTTTCGTCCTCCCTAGGCTAATTCTTGTCCAATTACGTTTTTAACCAATCTTGTGTCATTGGATGAACAATTAGGTCATTTTCGTCCTCCCTAGGCTTATTCTTGTCTAATTAGGGTTTCTAACCAATCTTGTGCATCCAATCGGTGGTTTTGTGTCATTGGAAGAATATTTAGGTCATTTTCGTCCTCCCTTCACTTAATCTTATCCAATTAAGGTTTTTAACCAATCTTGTGCATCCAATAGGTGTTTTGTGTCATTGGATGAACATTTAGGTCCTTTTCGTCCACCGAAGGCTAATTCTTGTCCAATTAGGGTTTCTAACCAATCTTGTGCATCCAATAGGTGTTTTTGTGTAATTGGATGAACAATTACGTCATTTTCGTCCTCCCTAGGCTAATTCTTGTGCAATTAGGGTTTCTAACCAATCTTGAGCATCCGATAAGTGTTTTGTGTCATTGGATGAACAATTAGGTCATTTTTGTCCTCCATAGGCTAATTATTTTCCAATTTGGGTTTTTAACCAATCTTGTGCATCTAATAGGTGTTTTGTGTCATTGGATGAACATTTTCGTCATTTTTGTCCTCCCTAAACTTAATCTTGTCCAATTAGGGTTTCTAACCAATCTTGTGCATCCAATAGGTGTTTTGTATCATTGGATGAACATTTAGGTCCTTTTCGTCCTCCCTAGGCTTAATCTTGTCCAATTAGGGTTTCGAACCAATCTTGTGCATCCAATAGGTGTTTTTGTGTCATTGGATGAACAATTACGTCATTTTCGTCCTCCCTAGGCTAATTCTTGTGCAATTAGGGTTTCTAACCAATCTTGTGCATCCGATAGGTGTTTTGTGTCATTGGATGAACAATGAGGTAATTTTTGTCCTCCATAGGCTAATTATTTTCCAATTTGGGTTTTTAACCAATCTTGTGCATCTAATAGGTGTTTTGTGTCATTGGATGAACATTTTCGTCATTTTTGTCCTCCCTAAACTTAATCTTGTCCAATTAGGGTTTCTAACCAATCTTGTGCATCCAATAGGTGTTTTGTGTCATTGGATGAACATTTAGGTCCTTTTCGTCCTCCCTAGGCTTAATCTTGTCCAATTAGGGTTTCGAACCAATCTTGTGCATCCAATAGGTGTTTTTGTGTCATTGGATGAACAATTAGGTCATTTTCGTCCTCCCTAAACTTAATCTTGTCCAATTAGGGTTTCTAACCAATCTTGTGCATCGAATAGGTGTTTTTGTGTCATTGGATGAACTATTAGGTCATTTTCGTCTTCCTTGGGCTAATTCTTGTCCAATTAGGGTTTTTAACCAATCTTGTGCATCCAATAGGTGTTTTGTGTCAATGGATGAATAATTAGGTCATTTTCATCCTCCCTAGGCTAATTCTTGTCTAATTAGGGTTTCTAACCAATCTTGTGCATCCAATAGGTGTTTTGTGTCATTGGATGAACATTTAGGTCATTTTCATCCTCCCTACACTTAATCTTGTCCAATTAGGGTTTTTAACAAATCTTATGCATCCAATAGGTGTTTTTGTGTCATTGGATGAACATTTAGGTCATTTTCATTCTCCCTAAACTTAATCTTGTCCAATTAGGGTTTCTGACCAATATTGTGCATCCAATAGGTGTTTTTGTGTAATTGGATGAACAATTAGATTATTTTTGTCCTCCGTAGGCTAATTCTTGTCCAATTAGGGTTTTTAACCGATCTTGTGCATCGAATAGGTGTTTTGTGTCATTGGATGAACATTTAGGTCATTTTCGTCCTCCCTACACTTAATCTTGTCCAATTAGGGTTTTTAACCAATCTTGTGCATCCAATAGGTGTTTTTGTGTCATTGGATGAACATTTAGGTCCTTTTCATCCTCCCTAGGCTAATTCTTGTCCAATTAGGGTTTGTAACCAATCTTGTGCATCCAATAGGTTTTTTGTGTCATTGGATGAACAATTAGGTCATTTTCGTCCTCCCTAAACTTAATCTGGTCCTATTAGGGTATCTAACCAATCTTGTGCATCCAATAGGTGTTTTGTGTCATTGGATGAACAATTAGGTCATTTTTATCCTCCCTAGGCTAATTCTTTTCCAATTAGGGTTTTTAACCAATCTTGTGCATCCAATAGGTGTTTTGTGTCATTGGATGAACATTTAGGTTATTTTCGTCCTCCCTAGGCTTATTCTTGTCCAATTAGGGTTTCTAACCAACCTATTGCATCCAATAGGTGTTTTTGTTTCATCGGAAGAAGATTTAGGTCATTTTCGTCCTCCCTACACTTAATCTTGTCCAATTAGGGTTTTTAACCAATCTTGTGCATCCAATAGGTGTTTTTGTGTCATTGGATGAACATTTAGGTCATTTTCGTTCTCCCTAAACTTAATCTTGTCCAATTAGGGTTTCTGACCAATCTTGTGCATCCAATCGGTGTTTTTGTGTCATTGGAAGAATATTTAGGTCATTTTCGTCCTCCCTTCACTTAATCTTGTCCAATTAGGGTTTCTAACCAATCTTGTGCATCTAATAGGTGTTTTTATGTCATCGGAAGAATATTTAGGTCATTTTCCACCTCCCTTCACTTAATCTTGTCCAATTAGGGTTTTTAACCAATCTTGTGCATCCAATAGGTGTTTTGTGTCATTGGATGAACATTTAGGTCCTTTTCGTCCTACCTAGGCTAATTCTTGTCCAATTACGGTTTCAAACCAATCTTGTGTATCCAATAGGTGTTTTGTGTCATTGGATGAACAATTAGGTCACTTTTTTCCTCGCTAGGCTAATTCATGTCCAATTAGGGTTTTTAACCAATCTGGTGCATCTAATATGTGTTTTGTGTCATTGGATGAACATTTAGGTCATTTTCGTCCTCCCTAAACTTAATCTTGTCCAATTAGGGTTTCTAACCAATCTAGTGCATCCAATCGGTGTTTTTGTGGCATTGGATGAACAATTAGCTCATTTTCGTCCTCCCTAGGCTAATTCTAGTCCAATTATGTTTTTAACCAATCTTGTGCATCCAATAGGTGTTTTGTTTCATTGTATGAACAATTAGGTCATTTTCGTCCTCCCTAGGCTTATTCTTATCCAATTAGGGTTTCTAACCAACCTATTGCATCCAATAGGTGTTTTTGTTTCATTGGAAGAAGATTTTGGTCATTTTCCTCCTCCCTACACTTAATATTGTCCAATTAGGGTTTTTAACCAATCTTGTGCATCCAATAGGTGTTTTGTGTCATCGGATGAACATTTAGGTCATTTTCGTCCTCCCTACACTTAATCTTGTCCAATTAAGGTTTTTAACCAATCTTGTGCATCCAATAGGTGTTTTGTGTCATTGGAAGAACAATTAGGTCATTTTCGTCCTCCCTAGGCTTATTCTTGTCCAATTAGGGTTTCTAACCAATCTTGTGCATCCAATCGGTGTTTTTATGTCATTGGAAGAATATTTAGGTCATTTTCGTCCTCCCTTCACTTAATCTTGTCCAATTAGGGTTTTTAACCAATCTTGTGCATCCAATAGGTGTTTTGTATAATTGGATGAACATTTAGGTCCTTCTCGTCCTCCCTAGGCTTAATCTTGTCCAATTAGGATTTCAAACCAATCTTGTGCATCAAATAGGTGTTTTTGTGTCATTGGATGAACATTTAGGTCATTTTCGTTCTCCCTAAACTTAATCTTGTCCAATTAGGGTTTCTGACCAATCTTGTGCATCCAATCGGTGTTTTTATGTCATTGGAAGAATATGTAGGTCATTTTCGTCCTCCCTTCACTTAATCTTGTCCAATTAGGGTTTTTAACCAATCATGTGCATCCAATAGGTGTTTTGTGTCATTGGATGAACATTTAGGTCCTTTTCGTCCTCCCTAGGCTTAATCTTGTCCAATTAGGATTTCGAACCAATCTTGTGCATCAAATAGGTGTTTTTGTGTCATTGGATGAACATTTAGGTCATTTTCGTCCTCCCTAAACTTAATCTTCTCCAATTAGGGTTTCTAACCAATCTTGTGCATCAAATAGGTGTTTTTGTGTCATTGGATGAACTATTAGGTTATTTTCGTCCTCCCTGGGCTAATTCTTGTCCAACTAGGGTTTTTAACCAATCTTGTGCATCCAATAGCTGTTTTGTGTCATTGGATGAACATTTACGTCATTTTCGTCCTCCCTAAACTTAATCTTGTCCAATTAGGGTTTCTAACCAATCTTGTGCATCCAATAGGTGTTTTTGTGTCATTGGATGAACAATTAGGTCATTTTCGTCCTCCCTAGGCTAATTCTTGTCCAATTAATGTTTCTAACCAATCTTGTGCATCCAATAGGTGTTTTGTGTCATTGGATGAACAATTAGGTCATTTTCGTCCTCCCTAGGCTAATTCTTGTCCAATTAAGGTTTTTAACCAATCTTGTGCATCCAATAGGTGTTTTGTGTCATTGGATGAACATTTAGGTCATTTTCGTCCTCCCTACACTTAATCTTGTCCAATTAGGGTTTTTAACCAATCTTGTGCATCCAATAGGTGTTTTTTTGTCATTGGATGAACATTTAGGTCATTTTCGTTCTCCCTAAACTTAATCTTGTCCAATTAGGGTTTCTGACCAATCTTGTGCATCCAATCGGTGTTTTTATGTCATTGGAAGAATATTTAGGTCATTTTCGTCCTCCCTTCACTTAATCTTGTCCAATTAGGGTTTCTAACCAATCTTGTGCATCCAATAGGTGTTTTTGTGTCATTGGATGAACAATTAGGTCATTTTCGTCCTCCCTAGGCTAATTCTTGTCCAATTAATGTTTCTAACCAATCTTGTGCATCCAATAGGTGTTTTGTGTCATTGGATGAACAATTAGGTCATTTTCGTCCTCCCTAGGCTAATTATTGACCAATTAGGGTTTTTAACCAATCTTGTGCATCCAATAGGTGTTTTGTGTCATTGGATGAACATTTAGGTCATTTTCGTCCTCCCTACACTTAATCTTGTCCAATTAGGGTTTTTAACCAATCTTGTGCATCCAATAGGTGTTTTTGTGTCATTGGATGAACATTTAGGTCATTTTCGTTCTCCCTAAACTTAATCTTGTCCAATTAGGGTTTCTGACCAATCTTGTGCATCCAATCGGTGTTTTTATCTCATTGGAAGAATATTTAGGTCTTTTTCGTCCTCCCTAGGCTTAATCTTGTCCAATTAGGGTTTTTAACCAATCATGTGCATCCAATAGGCGTTTTGTGTCATTTGATGAACATTTAGGTCCTTTTCGTCCTCCCTAGGCTTAATCTTGTCCAATTAGGATTTCGAACCAATCTTGTGCATCAAATAGGTGTTTTTGTGTCATTGGATGAACAATTAGGTCATTTTCGTCCTCCCTAAACTTAATCTTGTCCAATTAGGGTTTCTAACCAATCTTGTGCATCAAATAGGTGTTTTTGTGTCATTGGATGAACTATTAGGTTATTTTCGTCCTCCCTGGGCTAATTCTTGTCCAACTAGGGTTTTTAACCAATCTTGTGCATCTAATAGGTGTTTTGTGTCATTGGATGAACATTTAGGTCATTTTCGTCCTCCCTACACTTAACCTTGTCCAATTAGGGTTTTTAACCAATCTTGTGCATCCAAAAGGTGTTTTTGTGTCATTGGATGAACATTTAGGTCATTTTCGTTCTCCCTAAACTTAATCTTGTCCAATTAGGGTTTCTGACCAATCTTGTGCATCCAATCGGTGTTTTTATGTCATTGGAAGAATATTTAGGTCATTTTCGTCCTCCCTTCACTTAATCTTGTCCAATTAGGGTTTTTAGCCAATCATGTGCATCCAATAGGTGTTTTGTGTCATTGGATGAACATTTAGGTCCTTTTCGTCCTCCCTAGGCTTAATCTTGTCCAATTAGGATTTCGAACCAATCTTGTACATCAAATAGGTGTTTTTGTGTCATTGGATGAACAACTAGGTCATTTTCGTCCTCCCTAAACTTAATCTTGTCCAATAAGGGTTTCTAACCAATCTTGTGCAACAAATAGGTGTTTTTGTGTCATTGGATGAACTATTAGGTTATTTTCGTCCTCCCTGGGCTAATTCTTGTCCAACTAGGGTTTTTAACCAATCTTGTGCATCCAATAGGTGTTTTGTGTCATTGGATGAACATTTAGGTCATTTTCGTCCTCCCTACACTTAATCTTGTCCAATTAGGGTTTTTAACCAATCTTGTGCATCCAATAGGTGATTTTGTGTCATTGGATGAACATTTAGGTCATTGTCGTTCTGCCTAAACTAATTCTTGTCCAATTAGGGTTTTTAACCAATCTTGTGCATCCAATAAGTGTTTTGTGTCATTGGATGAACATTTAGGTCATGTTCGTCCTCCCTACACTTATTCTTGTCCAATTAGGGTTTTTAACCAATCTTGTGCATCCAATAGGTGTTTTGTGTCATTGGATGAACAATTAGGTCATTTTCGTCCTCCCTAGGCTAATTCTTGTCCAATTAGGGTTTTTAACCAATCTTGTGCATCCAATAGGTGTTTTGTGTCATTGGATGAACATTTAGGTCATTTTCGTCCTCCCTACACTTAATCTTGTCCAATTAGGGTTTTTAATTAATCTTGTGCATCCAATAGGTGTTTTGTGTCATTGGATGAACATTTACGTCATTTTCGTCCTCCCTAAACTTAATCTTGTCCAATTAGGGTTTCTAACCAATCTTGTGCATCCAATAGGTGTTTTTGTGTCATTGGATGAACATTTAGGTCATTTTCGTTCTCCCTAAACTTAATCTTGTCCAATTAGGGTTTCTGACCAATCTTGTGCATCCAATCGGTGTTTTTATGTCATTGGAAGAATATTTAGGTCATTTTCGTCCTCCCTTCACTTAATCTTGTCCAATTAGGGTTTCTAACCAATCTTGTGCATCCAATAGGTGTTTTTGTGTCATTGGATGAACAATTAGGTCATTTTCGTCCTCCCTAGGCTAATTCTTGTCCAATTAATGTTTCTAACCAATCTTGTGCATCCAATAGGTGTTTTGTGTCATTGGATGAACAATTAGGTCATTTTCGTCTTCCCTAGGCTAATTCTTGTCCAATTAGGGTTTCTAACCAATCTTGTGCATCCAATAGGTGTTTTTGTGTCATTGGATGAACAATTAGGTCATTTTCGTCCTCCCTAAACTAATTCTTGTCCAATTATGTTTTTAACCAATCTTGTGCATGCAATAGGTGTTTTGTGTCATTGTATGAACAATTAGGTCATTTTCGTCCTCCCTAGGCTTATTCTTGTCCAATTAGGGTTTCTAACCAATCTTGTACATCCAATAGGTTTTTTTGTGTCATTGGAAGAAGATTTAGGTCATTTTCGTCTTGCCTACACTTAATCTTGTCCAATTAGGGATTTTAACCAATCTTGTGCATCCAATAGGTTTTTTGTGTCATTGGATGAACATTTAGGTCATTTTCGTCCTCCCTACACTTAATCTTGTCCAATTAGGGTGTTTAACCAATCTTGTGCATCCAATAGGTGTTTTGTGTCATTGGATGAACAATTAGGTCATTTTCGTCCTCCCTAGGCTAATTCTTTCCCAATTAGGGTTTCTAACCAATCTTGTGCATCCAATAGGTGTTTTGTGTCATTGGAGGAACAGTTAGGTCATTTTTGTCCTCCTTAGGCTAATTCTTGTCCAATTAGGGTTTTTAACCAATCTTGTGCATCTAATAGGTGTTTTGTGTCATTGGATGAACATTTTGGTCATTTTCGTCCTCCCTACACTTAATCTTGTCCAATTAGGGTTTCTAACCAATCTTGTGCATCCAATAGGTGTTTTTGTGTCATTGGATGAACAATTACGTCATTTTCGTCCTCCCTAGCCTAATTCTTATGCAATTAGGGTTTCTAACCAATCTTGTGCATCCGATAGGTGTTTTGTGTCATTGGATGAACAATGAGGTCATTTTTGTCCTCCATAGGCTAATTATTTTCCAATTTGGGTTTTTAACCAATCTTGTGCATCTAATAGGTGTTTTGTGTAATTGAATGAACATTTTCGTCATTTTTGTCCTCCCTAAACTTAATCTTGTCCAATTAGGGTTTCTAACCAATCTTGTGCATCCAATAGGTGTTTTGTGTCATTGGATGAACATTTAGGTCCTTTTCGTCCTCACTAGGCTTAATCTTGTCCAATTAGGGTTTCGAACCAATCTTGTGCATCCAATAGGTGTTTTTGTGTCATTGGATGAACAATTACGTCATTTTCGTCCTCCCTAGGCTAATTCTTGTGCAATTAGGGTTTCTAACCAATCTTGTGCATCCGATAGGTGTTTTGTGTCATTGGATGAACAATGAGGTCATTTTTGTCCTCCATAGGCTAATTATTTTCCAATTTGGGTTTTTAACCAATCTTGTGCATCTAATAGGTGTTTTGTGTCATTGGATGAACATTTTCGTCATTTTTGTCCTCCCTAAACTTAATCTTGTCCAATTAGGGTTTCTAACCAATCTTGTGCATCCAATAGGTGTTTTGTGTCATTGGATGAACATTTAGGTCCTTTTCGTCCTCCCTAGGCTTAATCTTGTCCAATTAGGGTTTCGAACCAATCTTGTGCATCCAATAGGTGTTTTTGTGTCATTGGATGAACAATTAGGTCACTTTCGTCCTCCCTAAACTTAATCTTGTCCAATTAGGGTTTCTAACCAATCTTGTGCATCGAATAGGTGTTTTTGTGTCATTGGATGAACTATTAGGTCATTTTCGTCTTCCTTGGGCTAATTCTTGTCCAATTAGGGTTTTTAACCAATCTTGTGCATCCAATAGGTGTTTTGTGTCAATGGATGAATAATTAGGTCATTTTCATCCTCCCTAGGCTAATTCTTGTCTAATTAGGGTTTCTAACCAATCTTGTGCATCCAATAGGTGTTTTGTGTCATTGGATGAAAATTTAGGTCATTTTCATCCTCCCTACACTTAATCTTGTCCAATTAGGGTTTTTAACCAATCTTATGCATCCAATAGGTGTTTTTGTGTCATTGGTTGAACATTTAGGTCATTTTCGTTCTCCCTAAACTTAATCTTGTCCAATTAGGGTTTCTGACCAATATTGTGCATCCAATAGGTGTTTTTGTGTCATTGGATGAACAATTAGATTATTTTTGTCCTCCGTTGGCTAATTCTTGTCCAATTAGGGTTTTTAACCGATCTTGTGCATCCAATAGGTGTTTTGTGTCATTGGATGAACATTTAGGTCATTTTCGTCCTCCCTACACTTTATCTTGTCCAATTAGGGTTTTTAACCAACCTTGTGCATCCAATAGGTGTTTTTGTGTCATTGGATGAACATTTAGGTCCTTTTCATCCTCCCTAGGCTAATTCTTGTCCAATTAGGGTTTGTAACCAATCTTGTGCATCCAATAGGTTTTTTGTGTCATTGGATGAACAATTAGGTCATTTTCGTCCTCCCTAAACTTAATCTGGTCCTATTAGGGTGTCTAACCAATCTTGTGCATCCAATAGGTGTTTTCTGTCATTGGATGAACAATTAGGTCATTTTTATCCTCCCTAGGCTAATTCTTTTCAAATTAGGGTTTTTAACCAATCTTGTGCATCTAATAGGTGTTTAGTGTCATTGGATGAACATTTACGTCCTCCTAAACTTAATCTTGTTCAATTAGGGTTTCTAACCAATCTTGTGCATCCAATAGGTGTTTTGTGTCATTGGATGAACATTTAGGTCCTTTTCGTCCAACCTAGGCTAATTCTTGTCCAATTAGGGTTTCTAACCAATCTTGTGCATCCAATAGGTGTTTTTGTGTCATTGGATGAACAATTAGATCATTTTCGTCCTCCCTAGGCTAATTCTTGTCTAATTAGGGTTTCTAACCAATCTTGTGCATCCAATAGGTGTTTTGTGTCATTGGATGAACATTTAGGTCATTTTCATCCTTCCTACACTTAATCTTCTCCAATTAGGGTTTTTAACCAATCTTGTGCATCCAATAGGTGTTTTTGTGTCATTGGATGAACATTTAGGTCATTTTCGTTCTCCCTAAACTAAATCTTGTCCAATTAGGGTTTCTGACCAATCTTGTGCATCCAATAGGTGTTTTTGTGTCATTGGATGAACAATTAGATTATTTTCGTCCTCCGTAGGCTAATTCTTGTCCAATTAGGGTTTTTAACCAATCTTGTGCATCAAATAGGTGTTTTGTGTCATTGGATGAACATTTAGGTCATTTTCGTCCTCCCTACACTTAATCTTGTCCAATTTGGGTTTCTAACCAATCTTGTGCATCCAATAGGTGTTTTGTTTCATTCGATGAACAATTAGGTCATTTTTATCCTCCCTAGGCTAATTCTTTTCCAATTAGGGTTTTTAACCAATCTTGTGCATCTAATAGGTGTTTTGTGTCATTGGATGAACATTTACGTTATTTTCGTCCTCCTAAACTTAATCTTGTTCAATTAGGGTTTCTAACCAATCTTGTGCATCCAATAGGTGTTTTGTGTCATTGGATGAACATTTAGGTCCTTTTCGTCCACCCTAGGCTAATTCTTGTCCAATTAGGGTTTCTAACCAATCTTGTGCATCCAATAGGTGTTTTGTGTCATTGGATGAAAATTTAGGTCATTTTCATCCTCCCTACACTTAATCTTGTCCAATTAGGGTTTTTAACCAATCTTATGCATCCAATAGGTGTTTTTGTGTCATTGGATGAACATTTAGGTCATTTTCGTTCTCCCTAAACTTAATCTTGTCCAATTAGGGTTTCTGACCAATATTGTGCATCCAATAGGTGTTTTTGTGTCATTGGATGAACAATTAGATTATTTTTGTCCTCCGTTGGCTAATTCTTGTCCAATTAGGGTTTTTAACCGATCTTGTGCATCCAATAGGTGTTTTGTGTCATTGGATGAACATTTAGGTCATTTTCGTCCTCCCTACACTTAATCTTGTCCAATTAGGGTTTTTAACCAATCTTGTGCATCCAATAGGTGTTTTTGTGTCATTGGATGAACATTTAGGTCCTTTTCATCCTCCCTAGGCTAATTCTTGTCCAATTAGGGTTTGTAACCAATCTTGTGCATCCAATAGGTTTTTTGTGTCATTGGATGAACAATTAGGTCATTTTCGTCCTCCCTAAACTTAATCTGGTCCTATTAGGGTGTCTAACCAATCTTGTGCATCCAATAGGTGTTTTCTGTCATTGGATGAACAATTAGGTCATTTTTATCCTCCCTAGGCTAATTCTTTTCCAATTAGGGTTTTTAACCAATCTTGTGCATCTAATAGGTGTTTAGTGTCATTGGATGAACATTTACGTCCTCCTAAACTTAATCTTGTTCAATTAGGGTTTCTAACCAATCTTGTGCATCCAATAGGTGTTTTGTGTCATTGGATGAACATTTAGGTCCTTTTCGTCCAACCTAGGCTAATTCTTGTCCAATTAGGGTTTCTAACCAATCTTGTGCATCCAATAGGTGTTTTTGTGTCATTGGATGAACAATTAGATCATTTTCGTCCTCCCTAGGCTAATTCTTGTCTAATTAGGGTTTCTAACCAATCTTGTGCATCCAATAGGTGTTTTGTGTCATTGGATGAACATTTAGGTCATTTTCATCCTTCCTACACTTAATCTTGTCCAATTAGGGTTTTTAACCAATCTTGTGCATCCAATAGGTGTTTTTGTGTCATTGGATGAACATTTAGGTCATTTTCGTTCTCCCTTAACTTAATCTTGTCCAATTAGGGTTTCTGACCAATCTTGTGCATCCAATAGGTGTTTTTGTGTCATTGGATGAACAATTAGATTATTTTCGTCCTCCGTAGGCTAATTCTTGTCCAGTTAGGGTTTTTAACCAATCTTGTGCATCGAATAGGTGTTTTGTGTCATTGGATGAACATTTAGGTCATTTTCGTCCTCCCTACACTTAATCTTGTCCAATTTGGGTTTCTAACCAATCTTGTGCATCCAATAGGTGTTTTGTTTCATTCGATGAACAATTAGGTCATTTTTATCCTCCCTAGGCTAATTCTTTTCCAATTAGGGTTTTTAACCAATCTTGTGCATCTAATAGGTGTTTTGTGTCATTGGATGAACATTTACGTTATTTTCGTCCTCCTAAACTTAATCTTGTTCAATTAGGGTTTCTAACCAATCTTGTGCATCCAATAGGTGTTTTGTGTCATTGGATGAACATTTAGGTCCTTTTCGTCCACCCTAGGCTAATTCTTGTCCAATTAGGGTTTCTAACCAATCTTGTGCATCCAATAGGTGTTTTTGTGTCATTGGATGAACAATTAGATCATTTTCGTCCTCCCTAGGCTAATTCATGTCTAATTAGGGTTTCTAACCAATCTTGTGCATCCAATAGGTGTTTTGTGTCATTGGATGAACATTTAGGTTATTTTCATCCTCCCTACACTTAATCTTGTCCAATTAGGGTTTTTAACCAATCTTATGCATCCAATAGGTGTTTTTGTGTCATTGGATGAACATTTAGGTCATTTTCGTTCTCCCTAAACTTAATCTTGTCCAATTAGGGTTTCTGACCAATCTTGTGCATCCAATTGGTGTTTTTGTGTCATTGGATAACCAATTAGATCATTTTCGTCCTCCGTAGGCTAATTCTTGTCCAATTAGGTTTTTAACCAATCTTGTGCATCCAATACATGTTTTGTGTCATTGGATGAACATTTAGGTCATTTTCGTCCTCCCTACACTTAATCTTGTCCAATTAGGGTTTTTAACCAATCTTGTGCATCTAATAGATGTTTTGTGTCATTGGATGAACATTTTCTTCATTTTCGTCCCCCTTAAACTTAATCTTGTCCAATTAGGGTTTCTAACCGATCTTGTGCATCCAATAGGTGTTTTGTGTCATTGGATGAACATTTAGGTCCTTTTCGTCCACCCTAGGCTAATTCTTGTCCAATTAGGGTTTCTAACCAATCTTGTGCATCCAATAGGTGTTTTGTGTCATTGGATGAACAATTAGGTCATTTTCGTCCTCCCTAGGCTTATTCTTGTCCAATTAGGGTTTTTAACCAATCTTGGGTCATTGGATGCACAATTAGGTCATTTTCGTCCTACCTAGGCTAATTCTTGTCCAATTAAGTTTTTAACCAGTCTTGTGCATCCAATCGGTGTTTTTGTGTCATTGGAAGAATATTTAGGTCATTTTCGTCCTCCCTTCACTTAATCTTATCCAATTAGCGT
>JBBPBS010000083.1:152583-179582 GCA_037974835.1 Cicer judaicum
GGTGTTTTTGTGTCATTGGAAGAATATTTAGGTATTTTTCGTCCTCCATTCACTTAATCTTGTCCAATTAGGGTTTTTAACCAATCTTCTGCATCCAATAGGTGTTTTGTGTCATTGAATGAACATTTAGGTCCTTTTCATCCTCCCTAGGCTAATTGTTGTCCAATTAGGGTTTCTAACCAATCTTGTGCATCCAATAGGTGTTTTGTGTCATTGAATGAACATTTAGGTCCTTTTCATCCTCCCTAGGCTAATTCTAGTCCAATTAGGGTTTCTAACCATTCTTGTGCATCCAATAGGTGTTTTTGTGTCATTCGATGAACAATTACGTCATTTTCGTCCTCCCTAGGCTAATGCTTGACCAATTAGGGTTTCTAACCAATCTTGTGCATCCAATAGGTGTTTTGTGTCATTGGATGAACATTTAGGTCATTTTCATCCTCCCTAAACTTAATCTTGTCCAATTAGGGTTTTTAACCAATCTTATGCATCCAATAGGTGTTTTTGTGTCATTGGATGAACATTTAGGTCATTTTCGTTCTCCCTAAACTTAATCTTGTCCAATTAGGGTTTCTGACCAATCTTGTGCATCCAATAGGTGTTTTTATCTCATTGGATGAACAATTAGATCATTTTCGTCCTCCGTAGGCTAATTCTTGTCCAATTAGTGTTTTTAACCAATCTTGTGCATCCAATAGGTGTTTTGTTTCATTGGATGAACATTTAGGTCATTTTCGTCCTCCCTACACTTAATCTTGTCCAATTAGGGTTTTTAACCAATCTTGTGCATCTAATAGGTGTTTTGTGTCATTGGATGAACATTTAGGTCATTTTCGTCCTCCCTAAACTTAATCTTGTCCAATTAGGGTTTCTAACCAATGTTGTGCATCCAATAGGTGTTTTTGTGTCATTGGATGAACAATTATGTCATTTTCGTCCCTTCTAGGCTAATTCTTGTCCAATTAGGGTTTTTAACCAATCTTGTGCATCTAATAGGTATTTTATGTCATTGGATGAACATGTAGGTCATTTTCGTCCTCCCTACACTTAATCTTGTCCAATTAGGGTTTTTAACCAATCTTGTGCATCTAATAGGTGTTTTGTGTCATTGGATGAACATTTACGTCATTTTCCTCCTCCCTAAACTTAATCTTGTCCAATTAGGGTTTCTAACCAATCTTGTGCATCCCATAGGTGTTTTTGTGTCATTGGATGAACAATTAGATCATTTTCGTCCTCCCTAGGCTAATTCTTGTCCAATTAGGGTTTTTAACCAATCTTGTGCATCCAATAGGTGTTTTGTGTCATTGGATGAACAATTAGGTCATTTTCGTCCTCCCTAGGCTTATTCTTGTCCAATTAGGGTTTTTAACCAATCTTGTGTCATTGGATGAACAATTAGGTTATTTTCGTCCTCCCTAGGCTAATTCTTGTCCAATTAAGTTTTTAACCATTCTTGTGCATCCAATCGGTGTTTTTGTGTCATTGCAGGAATATTTAGGTCATTTTCGTCCTCCCTTCACTTAATGTTATCCAATTAGGGTTTCTAACCAATCTTGTGCATCCAATAGGTGTTTTTGTGTCATTCGATGAACAATTAGATCATTTTCGTCCTCCCTAGGCTTATTCTTGTCCAATTAGGGTTTCTAACAAATCTTGTGCATCCAATAGGTGTTTTGTGTCATTGGATGAACAATTAGGTCATTTTTGTCCTCCCTAGGCTAATTCTTTTCCAATTAGGGTTTTTAACCAATCTTGTGCATCTAATAGGTGTTTTGTGTCATTGGATGAACATTTTCGTCATTTTCGTCCTCCCTAAACTTAATCTTGTCCAATTAGGGTTTCTAACCAATCTTGTGCGTCCAATAGGTGTTATTGTGTCATTGGATGAACAATTAGGTCATTTTCGTCCTCCCTAGGCTAATTCTTGTCCAATTATGGTTTCTAACCAATCTTGTGCATCCAATAGGTGTTTTGTGTCATTGGATGAACATTTAGGTCCTTTTCGTCCTCCCTAGTCTAATTCTTGTCCAATTAGGGTTTCAAACCAATCTTGTGCATCCAATAGGTCTTTTTGTGTCATTGGATGAACAATTAGGTCATTTTAGTCCTCCCTAAACTTAATCTTGTCCAATTAGGGTTTCTAACCAATCTTGTGCATCCAATCGGTGTTTTTGTGTCATTGGATGAACATTTAGGTCATTTTCATTCTCCCTAAACTTAATCTTGTCCAATTAGGGTTTCTAACCAATCTTGTGCATCCAATCGGTGTTTTTGTGTCATTGGAAGAATATTTAGGTCATTCTTGTCGTCCCTTCACTTAATCTTGTCCAATTAGTGTTTTTAACCAATCTTGTGCATCCAATTGGTGTTTTGTGTCATTGGATGAACATTTAGGTCCTTTTCGTCCTCCCTAGGCTAATTCTTGTCTAATTAGGGTTTGTAACAAATCTTGTGCATCTAATAGGTGTTTTGTGTCATTGGATGAACATTTACGTCATTTTCGTCCTCCCTAAACTTAATCTTGTCCAATTAGGGTTTCTAACCAATCTTGTGCATCCAATAGGTGTTTTTGTGTCATTGGATGAACATTTAGGTCATTTTCGTTCTCCCTAAACTTAATCTTGTCCAATTAGGGTTTCTGACCAATCTTGTGCATCCAATCGGTGTTTTTGTGTCATTGGAAGAATATTTAGGTCATTTTCGTCCTCCATTCACTTAATCTTGTCCAATTAGGGTTTTTAACGAATCTTCTGCATCTAATAGGTGTTTTGTTTCATTGGATGAACATTTACGTCCTTTTCGTCCTCCCTAGGCTAATTCTTGTCCAATTAGGGTTTCTAACCAATCTTGTGCATCCAATAGGTGTTTTTATGTCATTGGATGAACAATTAGGTCATTTTCGTCCTCCCTAAACTTAATCTTGTCCAATTAGGGTTTCTAACCGATCTTATGCATCCAATAGGTGTTTTTGTGTCATTGGATGAACTATTAGGTCATTTTCGTCCTCCCTAGGCTAATTCTTGTCCAATTAATGTTTCTAACCAATCTTGTGCATCCAATAGGTGTTTTGTGTCATTAGATGAACATTTAGGTCATTTTTGTCCTCCCTACACTTAATCTTGTCCAATTAGGGTTTTTAACCAATCTTGTGCATCCAATAGGTGTTTTGTGTCATTGGATGAACATTTAGGTCATTTTTGTCCTCCCTACACTTAATCTTGTCCAATTAGAGTTTTTAACCAATCTTGTGCATCTAATAGGTGTTTTGTATCATTGGATGAACAATTAGGTCATTTTCATCCTCCCTAGGCTAATTCTTGTCCAATTAGGGTTTCTATCCAATCTTGTGCATCCAATTGGTGTTTTTGTGTCATTGGATGAACAATTAGGTCATTTTCGTCCTCCCTAAACATAATCTGGTCCAATTAGGTTTTCTAACCAATCTTGTGCATCCAATAGGTGTTTTTGTGTCATTGGATGAACCATTACGTCACTTTCGTCCTCCCTAGGCTAATTCTTGACCAATTAGGGTTTCTAACCAATCTTGTTCATCCAATAGGTGTTTTGTGTCATTGGATGAACATTTATGTCATTTTCATCCTCCCTACACTTAATCTTGTCCAATTAGGGTTTTTAACCAATCTTATGCATCCAATAGGTGTTTTTGTGTCATTGGATGAACATTAAGGTCATTTTCGTTTTCCCTAAACTTAATCTTGTCCAATTAGGGTTTCTAACAAATCTTGTGCATCTAATACGTGTTTTGTGTCATTGGATGAACATTTACGTCATTTTCGTCCTCCCTAAACTTAATCTTGTCCAATTAGGGTTTTTAACCAATATTGTGCATCCAATAGGTGTTTTTGTGTCATTGGATGAACATTTAGGTCATTTTCGTTCTCCCTAAACTTAATCTTGTCCAATTAGGGTTTCTGACCAATCTAGTGCATCCAATCGGTGATTTTGTGTCATTGGAAGAATATTTAGGTCATTTTCGTCCTCCATTCACTTAATCTTGTCTAATTAGGGTTTTTAACCAATCTTCTGCATCCAATAGGTGTTTTGTGTCATTGAATGAACATTTAGGTCCTTTTCATCCTCCCTAGGCTAATTCTTGTCCAATTAGGGTTTCTAACCAATCTTGTGCATCCAATTGGTGTTTTTGTGTCATTGGATGAACAATTAGGTCATTTTCGTCCTCCCTAAACATAATCTGGTCCAATTAGGGTTTCTAACCAATCTTGTGCATCCAATAGGTGTTTTTGTGTCATTGGATGAACCATTACGTCATTTTCGTCCTCCCTAGGCTAATTCTTGACCAATTAGGGTTTCTAACCAATCTCGTGCATCCAATAGGTGTTTTGTGTCATTGGATGAACATTTAGGTCATTTTCATCCTCCCTACACTTAATCTTGTCCAATTAGGGTTTTTAACCAATCTTATGCATCCAATAGGTGTTTTTGTGTCATTGGATGAACATTTTGGTCATTTTCGTTTTCCCTAAACTTAATGTTGTCCAATTAGGGTTTCTGACCAATCTTGTGCATCCAATAGGTGTTTTTGTGTCATTGGATGAACAATTAGATCATTTTCGTCCTCCGTATGCTAATTCTTGTCCAATTAGTGTTTTTAACCAATCTTGTGCATCCAATAGGTGTTTTGTGTCATTGGATGAACATTTAGGTCATTTTCGTCCTCCCTACACTTAATCTTGTCCAATTAGGGTTTTTAACCAATCTTGTGCATCCAATAGGTGTTTTTGTGTCATTGGATGAACATTTAGGTCATTTTCGTTCTCCCTAAACTTAATCTTGTCCAATTAGGGTTTCTGACCAATCTTGTGCATCCAATCGGTGTTTTTGTGTCATTGGAAGAATATTTAGGTCATTTTCGTCCTCCATTCACTTAATCTTGTCCAATTAGGGTTTTTAACCAATCTTCTCCATCCAATAGGTGTTTTGTGTCATTGAATGAACATTTAGGTCCTTTTCATCCTCCCTAGGTTAATTCTTGTCCAATTAGGGTTTCTAACCAATCTTGTGCATCCAATTGGTGTTTTTGTATCATTGGATGAACAATTAGGTCATTTTCGTCCTCCCTAAACATAATCTGGTCCAATTAGGGTTTCTAACCAATCTTGTGCATCCAATCGGTGTTTTTGTGTCATTGGATGAACCATTACGTCATTTTTGTCCTCCCTAGGCTAATTCTTGACCAATTAGGGTTTCTAACCAATCTTGTGCATCCAATAGGTGTTTTGTGTCATTGGATGAACATTTAGGTCATTTTCTTCCTCCCTACACTTAATCTTGTCCAATTAGGGTTTTTAACCAATCTTATGCATCCAATAGGTGTTTTTGTGTCATTGGATGAACATTTAGGTCATTTTCGTTTTCCCTAAACTTAATCTTGTCCAATTAGGGTTTCTGACCAATCTTGTGCATCCAATAGGTGTTTTTGTGTCATTGGATGAACAATTAGATCATTTTCGTCCTCCGTATGCTAATTCTTGTCCAATTAGTGTTTTTAACCAATCTTGTGCATCCAATAGGTGTTTTGTGTCATTGGATGAACATTTAGGTCATTTTCGTCCTCCCTACACTTAATCTTGTCCAATTAGCGTTTTTAACCAATATTGTGCATCCAATAGGTGTTTTTGTGTCATTGGATGAACATTTAGGTCATTTTCGTCCTCCCTAGGCTTATTCTTGTCCAATTAGGGTTTCTAACCAATCTTGTGCATCCAATCGGTGTTTTTGTGTCATTGGAAGAATATTTAGGTCATTTTCGTCCTCCATTCACTTAATCTTGTCCAATTATGGTTTTTAACCAATCTTCTGCATCCAATAGGTGTTTTGTGTCATTGAATGAACATTTAGGTCCTTTTCATCCTCCCTAGGCTAATTCTTGTCCAATTAGGGTTTCTAACCAATCTTGTGCATCCAATTGGTGTTTTTGTGTCATTGGATGAACAATTAGGTCATTTTCGTCCTCCCTAAACATAATCTGGTCCAATTAGGGTTTCTAACCAATCTTGTGCATCCAATAGGTGTTTTTGTGTCATTGGATGAACCATTACGTCATTTTCGTCCTCCCTAGGCTAATTCTTGACCAATTAGGGTTTCTAACCAATCTTGTGCATCCAATAGGTGTTTTGTGTCATTGGATGAACATTTAGGTCATTTTCATTCTCCCTACACTTAATCTTGTCCAATTAGGGTTTTTAACCAATCTTATGCATCCAATAGGTGTTTTTGTGTCATTGGATGAACATTTAGGTCATTTTCGTTTTCCCTAAACTTAATCTTGTCCAATTAGGGTTTCTGACCAATCTTGTGCATCCAATAGGTGTTTTTGTGTCATTGGATGAACAATTAGATCATTTTCGTCCTCCGTATGCTAATTCTTGTCCAATTAGTGTTTTTAACCAATCTTGTGCATCCAATAGGTGTTTTGTGTCATTGGATGAACATTTAGGTCATTTTCGTCCTCCCTACACTTAATCTTGTCCAATTAGCGTTTTTAACCAATATTGTGCATCCAATAGGTGTTTTTGTGTCATTGGATGAACATTTAGGTCATTTTCGTCCTCCCTAGGCTTATTCTTGTCCAATTAGGGTTTCTAACCAATCTTGTGCATCCAATCGGTGTTTTTGTGTCATTGGAAGAATATTTAGGTCATTTTCGTCCTCCATTCACTTAATCTTGTCCAATTATGGTTTTTAACCAATCTTCTGCATCCAATAGGTGTTTTGTGTCATTGAATGAACATTTAGGTCCTTTTCATCCTCCCTAGGCTAATTCTTGTCCAATTAGGGTTTCTAACCAATCTTGTGCATCCAATTGGTGTTTTTGTGTCATTGGATGAACAATTAGGTCATTTTCGTCCTCCCTAAACATAATCTGGTCCAATTAGGGTTTCTAACCAATCTTGTGCATCCAATAGGTGTTTTTGTGTCATTGGATGAACCATTACGTCATTTTCGTCCTCCCTAGGCTAATTCTTGACCAATTAGGGTTTCTAACCAATCTTGTGCATCCAATAGGTGTTTTGTGTCATTGGATGAACATTTAGGTCATTTTCATCCTCCCTAAACTTAATCTTGTCCAATTAGGGTTTTTAACCAATCTTATGCATCCAATAGGTGTTTTTGTGTCATTGGATGAACATTTAGGTCATTTTCGTTTTCCCTAAACTTAATCTTGTCCAATTAGGGTTTCTGACCAATCTTGTGCATCCAATAGGTGTTTTTGTGTCATTGGATGAACAATTAGATCATTTTCGTCCTCCGTATGCTAATTCTTGTCCAATTAGTGTTTTTAACCAATCTTGTGCATCCAATAGGTGTTTTGTGTCATTGGATGAACATTTAGGTCATTTTCGTCCTCCCTACACTTAATCTTGTCCAATTAGGATTTTTAACCAATCTTATGCATCCAATAGGTGTTTTTGTTTCATTGGATGAACATTTAGGTCATTTTCGTTCTCCCTAAACTTAATGTTGTCCAATTAGGGTTTCTGACCAATCTTGTCCATCCAATAGGTGTTTTTGTCTCATTGGATGAACAATTAGATCATTTTCGTCCTCTGTGGACTAATTCTTGTCCAATTAGTGTTTTTAACCAATCTTGTGCATCCAATAGGTGTTTTGTTTCATTGGATGAACATTTAGGTCATTTTCGTCCTCCCTACACTTAATCTTGTCCAATTAGGGTTTTTAACCAATCTTGTGCATCTAATAGGTGTTTTGTGTCATTGGATGAACATTTACGTCATTTTCGTCCTCCCAAAACATAATCTTGTCCAATTAGGGTTTCTAACCAATGTTGTGCATCCAATAGGTGTTTTTGTGTCATTGGATGAACAATTATGTCATTTTCGTCCTCCCTAGGCTAATTCTTGACCAATTAGGGTTTTTAACCAATCTTGTGCATGTAATACGTATTTTATGTCATTGGATGAACATGTAGGTCATTTTCGTCCTCCCTACACTTATTCTTGTCCAATTAGTGTTTTTAACCAATCTTGTGCATCTAATAGGTGTTTTGTGTCATTGGATGAACATTTACGTCATTTTCGTCCTCCCTAAACTTAATCTTGTCCAATTAGGGTTTCTAACCAATCTTGTGCATTCCATAGGTGTTTTTGTGTCATTGGATGAACAATTAGATCATTTTCGTCCTCCCTAGGCTAATTCTTGTCCAATTAGGGTTTTTAACCAATCTTGTGCATCCAATAGGTGTTTTGTGTCATTCGATGAACAATTAGGTCATTTTCGTCCTCCCTAGGCTTATTCTTCTCCAATTAGGGGTTTTAACCAATCTTGTGTCATTGGATGAACAATTAGGTTATTTTCGTCCTCCCTAGGCTAATTCTTGTCCAATTAAGTTTTTAACCAGTCTTGTGCATCCAATAGGTGTTTTGTGTCATTGGATGAACAATTAGGTCATTTTTGTGCTCCCTAGGCTAATTCTTGTCCAATTAGGGTTTTTAACCAATCTTGTGTCATTGGATGAACAATTATGTCATTTTCGTCCTCCCTAGGCTTATTCTTGTCCAATTAGGGTTTCTAACCAATCTTGTGCATCCAATAGGTGTTTTGTGTCATTGGATGAACAATTAGGTCATTTTTGTGCTCCCTAGGCTAATTCTTTTCCAATTAGGGTTTTTAACCAATCTTGTGCATCTAATAGGTGTTTTGTGTCATTGGATGAACATTTTCGTCATTTTCGTCCTCCCTAAACTTAATCTTTTCCAATTAGGGTTTCTAACCAATCTTGTGCATCCAATAGGTGTTATTGTGTCATTGGATGAACAATTAGGTCATTTTCGTCCTCCCTAGGCTAATTCTTGTCCAATTATGGTTTTTAACCAATCTTGTGCATCCAATAGGTGTTTTGTGTCATTGGATGAACATTTTGGTCCTTTTCGTCCTCCCTAGTCTAATTCTTGTCCAATTAGGGTTTCAAACCAATCTTGTGCATCCAATAGGTGTTTTTGTGTCATTGGATGAACAATTAGGTCATTTTCGTCCTCCCTAAACTTAATCTTGTCCAATTAGGGTTTCTAACCAATCTTGTGCATCCAATCGGTGTTTTTGTGTCATTGGATGAACATTTAGGTCATTTTCGTTCTCCCTAAACTTAATCTTGTCCAATTAGGGTTTCTAACCAATCTTGTGCATCCAATCGGTGTTTTTGTGTCATTGGAAGAATATTTAGGTCATTTTCGTCCTCCCTTCACTTAATCTTGTCCAATTAGTGTTTTTAACCAATCTTGTGCATCCAATTGGTGTTTTGTGTCATTGGATGAACATTTAGGTCCTTTTCGTGCTCCCTAGGCTAATTCTTGTCCAATTAGGGTTTCTAACAAATCTTGTGCATCTAATAGGTGTTTTATGTCATTGGATGAACATTTACGTCATTTTCGTCCTCCCTAAACTTAATCTTGTCCAATTAGGGTTTCTAACCAATCTTGTGCATCCAATAGGTGTTTTTGTGTCATTGGATGAACATTTAGGTCATTTTCGTTCTCCCTAAACTTAATCTTGTCCAATTAGGGTTTCTGACCAATCTTGTGCATCCAATCGGTGTTTTTGTGTCATTGGAAGAATATTTAGGTCATTTTCGTCCTCCCTTCACTTAATCTTGTCCAATTAGGGTTTTTAACCAATCTTCTGCCTCCAATAGGTGTTGTGTCATTGGATGAACATTTAGGTCCTTTTCGTCCTCCCTAGGCTAATTCTTGTCCAATTAGGGTTTCTAACCAATCTTGTGCATCCAATAGGTGTTTTGTGCATTGGATGAACATTTAGGTCATTTTCGTTATCCCTACACTTAATGTTGTCCAATTAGGGTTTTTAACCAATCTTGTGCATCCAATAGGTGTTTTGTGTCATTGGATGAACAATTAGGTCATTTTTGTCCTCCCTAGGCTAATTCTTGTCCAATTAGGGTTTCTAACCAATCTTGTGCATCTAATAGGTGTTTTTGTGTCATTGGAAGAATATTTAGGTCATTTTCCTCCTCCCTTCACTTAATCTTGTCCAATTAGGGTTTTTAACCAATCTTGTGCATCCAATAGGTGTTTTGTGTCATTGGATGAACATTTAGGTCCTTTTCGTCCTCCCTAGGCTAATTCTTGTCCAATTAGGGTTTTTAACCAATCTTGTGCATCCAATAGGTATTTTGTGTCATTGGATGAACATTTAGGTCATTTTCGTCCTCCATACACTTAATCTTGTCCAATTAGGGTTTTCAACCAATCTTGTGCATCCAATAGGTGTTTTTGTGTCATTGGGTGAACATTTAGGTCATTTTCGTTCTGCCTAAACTTAATCTTGTCCAATTAGGGTTTCTAACCAATCTTGTGCATCCAATAGGTGTTTTTGTGTCATTGGATGAACAATTAGGTCATTTTCGTTCTCCCTACACTTAATCTTGTCCAATTAGGGTTTCTAACCAATCTTGTACATCCAATAGGTGTTTTGTGTCATGGGATGAACATTTAGGTCATTTTCGTCCTCCCTAAACTTAATCTTGTCCAATTATGGTTTCCAACCAATCTTGTGCATCCAATACGTGTTTTTGTGTCATTGGATGAACAATTAGGTCATTTTTGTCCTCCCTAGGCTTATTCTTGTCCAATTAGGGTTTTTAACCAATCTTGTGCATCCAATAGGTGTTTTGTGTCATTGGATGAACATTTAGGTCATTTTCGTCCTCCCTACACTTAATCTTGTCCAATTAGGGTTTTTAACCAATCTTGTGCATCCAATAGGTGTTTTTGTGTCATTGGATGAACATTTAGGTCATTTTCGTTCTCCCTAAACTTAATCTTGTCCAATTAGGGTTTCTGACCAATCTTGTGCATCCAATCGGTGTTTTTGTGTCATTGGAAGAATATTTAGGTCATTTTCGTCCTCCCTTCACTTAATCTTGTCCAATTAGGGTTTTTAACCAATCTTCTGCCTCCAATAGGTGGTGTGTCATTGTATGAACATTTAGGCCCTTTTCGTCCTCCCTAGGCTAATTCTTGTCCAATTAGGGTTTCTAACCAATCTTGTGCATCCAATAGGTGTTTTGTGCATTGGATGAACATTTAGGTCATTTTCGTTATCCCTACACTTAATGTTGTCCAATTAGGGTTTTTAACCAATCTTGTGCATCCAATAGGTGTTTTTGTGTCATTGGATGAACATTTAGGTCATTTTCGTTCTCCCTAAACTTAATCTTGTCCAATTAGGGTTTCTGACCAATCTTGTGCATCCAATCGGTGTTTTTGTGTCATTGGAAGAATATTTAGGTCATTTTCATCCTCCATTCACTTAATCTTGTCCAATTAGGGTTTTTAACCAATCTTCTGCATCCAATAGGTGTTTTGTGTCATTGAATGAACATTTAGGTCCTTTTCATCCTCCCTAGGCTAATTCTTGTCCAATTAGGGTTTCTAACCAATCTTGTGCATCCAATTGGTGTTTTTGTGTCATTGGATGAACAATTAGGTCATTTTCGTCCTCCCTAAACATAATCTGGTCCAATTAGGGTTTCTAACCAATCTTGTGCATCCAATAGGTGTTTTTGTGTCATTGGATGAACCATTACGTCATTTTCGTCCTCCCTAGGCTAATTCTTGACCAATTAGGGTTTCTAACCAATCTTGTGCATCCAATAGGTGTTTTGTGTCATTGGATGAACATTTAGGTCATTTTCATTCTCCCTACACTTAATCTTGTCCAATTAGGGTTTTCAACCAATCTTATGCATCCAATAGGTGTTTTTGTGTCATTCGATGAACATTTAGGTCATTTTCGTTTTCCCTAAACTTAATCTTGTCCAATTAGGGTTTCTGACCAATCTTGTGCATCCAATAGGTGTTTTTGTGTCATTGGATGAACAATTAGATCATTTTCGTCCTCCGTATGCTAATTCTTGTCCAATTAGTGTTTTTAACCAATCTTGTGCATCCAATAGGTGTTTTGTGTCATTGGATGAACATTTAGGTCATTTTCGTCCTCCCTACACTTATTCATGTCCAATTAGGGTTTTTAACCAATATTGTGCATCCACTAGGTGTTTTTGTGTCATTGGATGAACATTTAGGTCATTTTCGTTTTCCCTAAACTTAATCTTGTCCAATTAGGGTTTCTGACCAATCTTGTGCATCCAATCGGTGTTTTTGTGTCATTGGAAGAATATTTAGGTCATTTTCATCCTCCATTCACTTAATCTTGTCCAATTAGGGTTTTTAACCAATCTTCTGCATCCAATAGGTGTTTTGTGTCATTGAATGAACATTTAGGTCCTTTTCATCCTCCCTAGGCTAATTCTTGTCCAATTAGGGTTTCTAACCAATCTTGTGCGTCCAATTGGTGTTTTTGTGTCATTGGATGAACAATTAGGTCATTTTCGTCCTCCCTAAACATAATCTGGTCCAATTAGGGTTTCTAACCAATCTTGTGCATCCAATAGGTGTTTTTGTGTCATTGGATGAACCATTACGTCATTTTCGTCCTCCCTAGGCTAATTCTTGACCAATTAGGGTTTCTAACCAATCTTGTGCATCCAATAGGTGTTTTGTGTCATTGGATGAACATTTAGGTCATTTTCATTCTCCCTACACTTAATCTTGTCCAATTAGGGTTTTTAACCAATCTTATGCATCCAATAGGTGTTTTTGTGTCATTGGATGAACATTTAGGTCATTTTCGTTTTCCCTAAACTTAATCTTGTCCAATTAGGGTTTCTGACCAATCTTGTGCATCCAATAGGTGTTTTTGTGTCATTGGATGAACAATTAGATCATTTTCGTCCTCCGTATGCTAATTCTTGTCCAATTAGTGTTTTTAACCAATCTTGTGCATCCAATAGGTGTTTTGTGTCATTGGATGAACATTTAGGTCATTTTCGTCCTCCCTACACTTAATCATGTCCAATTAGGGTTTTTAACCAATATTGTGCATCCACTAGGTGTTTTTGTGTCATTGGATGAACATTTAGGTCATTTTCGTTTTCCCTAAACTTAATCTTGTCCAATTAGGGTTTCTGACCAATCTTGTGCATCCAATCGGTGTTTTTGTGTCATTGGAAGAATATTTAGGTCATTTTCATCCTCCATTCACTTAATCTTGTCCAATTAGGGTTTTTAACCAATCTTCTGCATCCAATAGGTGTTTTGTGTCATTGAATGAACATTTAGGTCCTTTTCATCCTCCCTAGGCTAATTCTTGTCCAATTAGGGTTTCTAACCAATCTTGTGCATCCAATTGGTGTTTTTGTGTCATTGGATGAACAATTAGGTCATTTTCGTCCTCCCTAAACATAATCTGGTCCAATTAGGGTTTCTAACCAATCTTGTGAATCCAATAGGTGTTTTTGTGTCATTGGATGAACCATTACGTCATTTTCGTCCTCCCTAGGCTAATTCTTGACCAATTAGGGTTTCTAACCAATCTTGTGCATCCAATAGGTGTTTTGTGTCATTGGATGAACATTTAGGTCATTTTCGTTCTCCCTAAACTTAATCTTGTCCAATTAGGGTTTCTGACCAATCTTGTGCATCCAATCGGTGTTTTTGTGTCATTGGAAGAATATTTAGTTCATTTTCATCCTCCATTCACTTAATCTTGTCTAATTAGGGTTTTTAACCAATCTTCTGCATCCAATAGGTGTTTTGTGTCATTGAATGAACATTTAGGTCCTTTTCATCCTCCCTAGGCTAATTCTTGTCCAATTTGGGTTTCTAACCAATCTTGTGCATCCAATTGGTGTTTTTGTGTCATTGGATGAACAATTAGGTCATTTTCGTCCTCCCTAAACATAATCTGGTCCAATTAGGGTTTCTAACCAATCTTGTGCATCCAATAGGTGTTTTTGTGTCATTGGATGAACCATTACGTCATTTTCGTCCTCCCTAGGCTAATTCTTGACCAATTAGGGTTTCTAACCAATCTTGTGCATCCAATAGTTGTTTTGTGTCATTGGATGAACATTTAGGTCATTTTCATTCTCCCTACACTTAATCTTGTCCAATTAGGGTTTTCAACCAATCTTATGCATCCAATAGGTGTTTTTGTGTCATTGGATGAACATTTAGGTCATTTTCGTTTTCCCTAAACTTAATCTTGTCCAATTAGGGTTTCTAACCAATCTTGTGCATCCAATAGGTGTTTTTGTGTCATTGGATGAACAATTATATCATTTTCGTCCTCCGTATGCTAATTCTTGTCCAATTAGTGTTTTTAACCAATCTTGTGCATCCAATAGGTGTTTTGTGTCATTGGATGAACATTTAGGTCATTTTTGTCCTCCCTACACTTAATCTTGTCCAATTAGGGTTTCTAACCAATATTGTGCATCCAATAGGTGTTTTTGTGTCATTGGATGAACATTTAGGTCATTTTCGTTCTCCCTAAACTTAATCTTGTCCAATTAGGGTTTCTAACCAATCTTGTGTATCCAATCGGTGTTTTTGTGTCATTGTAAGAATATTTAGGTCATTTTCGTCCTCCATTCACTTAATCTTGTCCAATTAGGGTTTTTAACCAATCTTCTGCATCCAATAGGTGTTTTGTGTCATTGAATGAACATTTAGGTCCTTTTCATCCTCCCTAGGCTAATTCTTGTCTAATTAGGGTTTCAAACCAATCTTGTGCATCCAATAGGTGTTTTTGTGTCATTGGATGAACAATTAGGTCATTTTCGTCATCCCTAAACTTAATCTGGTCCAATTAGGGTTTCTAACCATTCTTGTGCATCCAATAGATGTTTTTGTGTCATTGGATGAACATTTAGGTCATTTTCGTTCTCCCTAAACTTATTCTTGTCCAATTAGGGTTTCTGACCAATCTTGTGCATCCAATCGGTGTTTTTGTGTCATTGGAAGAATATTTAGGTCATTTTCATCCTCCATTCACTTAATCTTGTCCAATTAGGGTTTTTAACCAATCTTCTGCATCCAATAGGTGTTTTGTGTCATTGAATGAACATTTAGGTCCTTTTCATCCTCCCTAGGCTAATTATTGTCTAATTAGGGTTTCAAACCAATCTTGTGCATCCAATAGGTGTTTTTGTGTCATTGGATGAACAATTAGGTCATTTTCGTCATCCCTAAACTTAATCTGGTCCAATTAGGGTTTCTAACCAATCTTGTGCATCCAATAGATGTTTTTGTGTCATTGGATGAACATTTAGGTCATTTTCGTTCTCCCTAAACTTAATCTTGTCCAATTAGGGTTTCTGACCAATCTTGTGCATCCAATCGGTGTTTTTGTGTCATTGGAAGAATATTTAGGTCGTTTTCATCCTACATTCACTTAATCTTGTCCAATTAGGGTTTTTAACCAATCTTCTGCATCCAATAGGTGTTTTGTGTCATTGAATGAACATTTAGGTCCTTTTCATCCTCCCTAGGCTAATTCTTGTCCAATTAGGGTTCTAACCAATCTTGTGCATCCAATAGGTGTTTTTGTGTCATTGGATGAACAATTAGGTCATTTTCGTCCTCCCTAAACATAATCTGGTCCAATTAGGGTTTCTAACCAATCTTGTGCATCCAATAGGTGTATTTGTGTCATTGGATGAACAATTACGTCATTTTCGTCCTCCCTAGGCTAATTCTTGACCAATTAGGGTTTCTAACCAATCTTGTGCATCCAATAGGTGTTTTGTGTCATTGGATGAAGATTAAGGTCATTTTCATCCTCCCTACACTTAATCTTGTCCAATTAGGGTTTTTAACCAATCTTATGCATCCAATAGGTGTTTTTGTGTCATTGGATGAACATTTAGGTCATTTTCGTTTTCCCTAAACTTAATCTTGTCCAATTAGGGTTTCTAACCAATCTTGTGCATCCAATAGGTGTATTTGTGTCATTGGATGAACAATTACGTCATTTTCGTCCTCCCTAGGCTAATTCTTGACCAATTAGGGTTTCTAACCAATCTTGTGCATCCAATAGGTGTTTTGTGTCATTGGATGAAGATTAAGGTCATTTTCATCCTCCCTACACTTAATCTTGTCCAATTAGGGTTTTTAACCAATCTTATGCATCCAATAGGTGTTTTTGTGTCATTGGATGAACATTTAGGTCATTTTCGTTTTCCCTAAACTTAATCTTGTCCAATTAGGGTTTCTGACCAATCTTGTGCATCCAATAGGTGTTTTTGTGTCATTGGATGAACAATTAGATCATTTTCGTCCTCCGTAGGCTAATTCTTTTCCAATTAGTGTTTTTAACCAATCTTGTGCATCCAATAGGTGTTTTGTGTCATTGGATGAACATTTAGGTCATTTTCGTCCTCCCTACACTTAATCTTGTCCAATTAGGGTTTTTAACCAATATTGTGCATCCAATAGGTGTTTTTGTGTCATTGGATGAACATTTAGGTCATTTTCGTTCTCCCTAAACTTAATATGGCCCAATCAGGGTTTATAACCATTCTTGTGCATCCAATAGGTGTTTTTGTGTCATTGGATGAACAATTACGTCATTTTCGTCCTCCCTAGGCTAATTCTTGACCAATTAGGGTTTCTAACCAATCTTGTGCATCCAGTAGGTGTTTTGTGTCATTGGATGAAGATTAAGGTCATTTTCATCCTCCCTACACTTAATCTTGTCCAATTAGGGTTTTTAACCAATCTTATGCATCCAATAGGTGTTTTTGTGTCATTGGATGAACATTTAGGTCATTTTCGTTCTCCCTAAACTTAATCTTGTCCAATTAGGGTTTCTGACCAATCTTGTGCATCCAATAGGTGTTTTTGTGTCATTCGATGAACAATTAGATCATTTTCGTCCTCCGTAGGCTAATTCTTGTCCAATTAGTGTTTTTAACCAATCTTGTGCATCCAATAGGTGTTTTGTGTCATTGGATGAACATTTAGGTCAATTTCGTCCTCCCTACACTTAATCTTGTCCAATTAGGGTTTTTAACCAATCTTGTGCATCTAATAGGTGTTTTGTGTCATTGGATGAACATTTACGTCATTTTCGTCCTCCCTAAACTTAATCTTGTCCAATTAGGGTTTCTAACCAATCTTGTGCATCCAATAGGTGTTATTGTGTCATTGGATGAACAATTAGGTCATTTTCTTCCTCCCTAGGCTATATCTTGTCCAATTATGGTTTCTAACCAATCTTGTGCATCCAATAGGTGTTTTGTGTCATTGGATGAACATTTAGGTCCTTCTCGTCCTCCCTAGTCTAATTCTTGTCCAATTAGGGTTTCAAACCAATCTTGTGCATCCAATAGGTGTTTTTGTGTCATTGGATGAACAATTAGGTCATTTTCGTCCTCCCTAAACTTAATCTTGTCCAATTAGGGTTTCTAACCAATCTTGTGCATCCAATCGGTGTTTTTGTGTCATTGGAAGAATATTCAGGTCATTTTCGTCCTCCCTTCACTTAATCTTGTCCAATTAGTGTCTTTAACCAATCTTGTGCATCCAATTGGTGTTTTGTGTCATTGGATGAACATTTAGGTCCTTTTCGTCCTCCCTAGGCTAATTCTTGTCCAATTAGGGTTTCTAACAAATCTTGTGCATCTAATAGGTGTTTTGTGTCATTGGATGAACATTTAGGTTATTTTCGTCCCCCCTACACTTAATCTTGTCCAATTAAGGTTGTTAACCAATCTTGTGCATCTAATAGGTGTTTTGTGTCATTGGATGAACATTTACGTCATTTTCGTCCTCCCTAAACTTAATCTTGTCCAATTAGGGTTTCTAACCAATCATGTGCATCCAATAGGTGTTTTTGTGTCATTGGATGAACAATTAGATCATTTTCGTCCTAGCTAGGAAAATTCTTGTCCAATTAGGGTTTTTAACCAATCTTTTGCATCCAATAGGTGTTTTGTGTCATTGGATGAACAATTAGGTCATTTTTGTCCTCCCTAGGCTAATTCTTTCCCAATTAGGGTTTTTAACCAATCTTGTGCATCTAATAGGTGTTTTGTGTCACTGGATGAACATTTTCGTTATTTTCGTCCTCCCTAAACTTAATCTTGTCCAATTAGGGTTTCTAACCAATCTTGTGCATCCAATAGGTGTTTTTGTGTCATTGGATGAACAATTAGGTCATTTTCGTCCTCCCTAGGCTAATTCTTGTCCAATTATGGTTTCTAACCAATCTTGTGCATCCAATAGGTGTTTTGTGTCATTGTATGCACAATTAGGTCACTTTCGTCCTCCCTAGGCTTATTCTTGTCCAATTAGGGTTTCTAACCAATCTTGTGCATCCAATAGATGTTTTTGTGTCATTGGAAGAAGATTTAGGTCATTTTCGTCCTCCCTACACTTAATCTTGTCCAATTAGGGTTTTTAACCAATTTTGTGCTTCCAATAGGTGTTTTGTGTCATTGGATGAACAATTATGTCATTTTCCTCCTCCCTAGGCTTATTCTTGTCCAATTAAGTTTTTAACCAATCTTGTGCATCCAATAGGTGTTTTGTGTCATTGGATGAACATTTAGGTCCTTTTAGTCCTCCCTAGGCTAATTCTTGTCCAATTAGGGTTTCAAACCAATCTTGTGCATCCATTAGGTGTTTTTGTGTCATTTGATGAACAATTAGGTCATTTTCGTCCTCCCTAGGCTAATTCTTGTCCAATTAAGTTTTTAACCAGTCTTGTGCATCCAATCGGTGTTTTTGTGTCATTGGAAGAATATTTAGGTCATTTTCGTCCTCCCTTCACTTAATCTTATCCAATTAGGGTTTCTAACAAATCTTGTGCATCCAATAGGTGTTTTTGTGTCATTGGATGAACAATTAGATCAATTTCGTCCTCCCTAGGCTAATTCTTGTCCAATTAGGGTTTTTAACCAATCTTGTGTCATTGGATGAACAATTATGTCATTTTCGTCCACCCTAGGCTTATTCTTGTCCAATTAGGGATTCTAACCAATCATGCGCATCCAATAAGTGTTTTTGTGTCATTGGATGAACAATTAGATCATTTTCGTCCTAGGTAGGAAAATTCTTGTCCAATTAGGGTTTTTAATCAATCTTGTGCATCCAATAGGTGTTTTGAGTCATTGGATGAACATTTAGGTCATTTTCGTCCTCCCTACACTTAATCATATCCAATTAGGTATTTTAACCAATCTTGTGCATCCAATAGGTGTTTTGTGCATTGGATGAACATTTAGGTAATTTTCGTCCTCCGTACACTTAATCTTGTCCAATTAGGGTTTTTAACCAATCTTGTGCATCCAATAGGTGTTTTTGTGTCATTGGATGAACAATTAGGTCATTTTCGTCCTCCCTAAACTTAATCTGGTCCAATTAGGGTTTCTAACCAATCTTGTGCATCCAATAGGTGTTTTTGTGTCATTGGATGAACAATTATGTCCTTTTTCGTCCTCCCTAGGCTAATTCTTGTCCAATTAGGGTTTCTAACCAATCTTGTGCATCCAATAGGTGTTTTGTGTCATTGGATGAACATTTAGGTCCTTTTCATCCTCCCTAGGCTAATTCTTGTCCAATTGGGGTTTCTAACCAGTCTTGTGCATCCAATAGGTATTTTTGTGTCATTGGATGAACAATTACGTCATTTTCGTCCTCCCTAGGCTAATTCTTGTCCAATTAGGGTTTCTAACCAATCTTGTGCATCCAATAGGTGTTTTGTGTCATTGGATGAACATTTAGGTCCTTTTCATCCTCCCTAGCCTATTTCTTGTCCAATTAGGGTTTCTAACCAATCTTGTGCATCCAATAGGTGTTTTTGTGTCATTGGATGAACAATTAGGTCATTTCCGTCCTCCCTAAACTTAATCTGGTCCAATTAGGGTTTCTAACCAATCTTGTGCATCCAATAGGTGTTTTTGTGTCATTGGATGAACAATTACGTTATTTCCGTCCTCCCTAGGCTAATTCAGGTCCAATTAGGGTTTCTAACCAATCTTGTGCATCCAATAGGTGTTTTTGTGTCATTGGATGAACAATTACGTCATTTTCGTCCTCCCTAGGCTAATTCTTGTCCAATTAGGGTTTCTAACCAATCTTGTGCATCCAATAGGTGTTTTTGTGTCATTGGATGACCATTTAGGTCATTTTCGTTCTCCCTAAACTTAATCTTGTCCAATTAGGGTTTTTAACCAATCTTATGCATCCAATAGGTGTTTTTGTGTCATTGGATGATCATTTAGGTCATTTTTGTTCTCCCTAAACTTAATCTTGTCCAATTAGGGTTTCTGACCAATCTTGTGCATCCAATAGGTGTTTTTGTGTCATTGGATGAACAATTAGATCATTTTCGTCCTCCATAGGCTAATTCTTGTCCAATTAGGGTTTTTAACCAATCTTGTGCATCCAATAGGTGTTTTGTGTCATTGGATGAACATTTAGGTCATTTTCGTCCTCCCTACACTTAATCTTGTCCAATTAGGGTTTTTAACCAATCTTGTGCATCTAATAGGTGTTTTGTGTCATTGGATGAACATTTAAGTCGTTTTCGTCCTCCCTAAACTTAATCCTGTCCAATTAGGGTTTCTAACAAATCTTGTGCATCCAATAGGTGTTTTTGTGTCATTGGATGAACAATTATGTCATTTTTGTCCTCCCTAGGCTAATTCTTGTCCAATTAGGGTTTCTAACCAATCTTGTGCATCCAATAGGTGTTTTGTGTCATTGGATGAACATTTAGGTCATTTTCATTCTCCCTACACTTAATCTTGTCCAATTAGGGTTTTTAACCAATCTTATGCATCCAATAGGTGTTTTTGTGTCATTGGATGAACATTTAGGTCATTTTCGTTCTCCCTAAACTTAATCTTGTCCAATTAGGGTTTCTGACCAATCTTGTGCATCCAATAGGTGTTTTTGTGTCATTGGATGAACAATTAGATCATTTTCGTCCTTCGTAGGCTAATTCTTGTCCAATTAGGGTTTTTAACCAATCTTGTGCATCCAATAGGTGTTTTGTGTCATTGGATGAACATTTAGGTCATTTTCGTCTTCCCTACACTTAATCTTGTCCAATTAGGGTTTTTAACCAATCTTGTGCATCTAATAGGTGTTTTGTGTCATTGGATGAACATTTAAGTCGTTTTCGTCCTCCCTAAACTTAATCCTGTCCAATTAGGGTTTCTAACAAATCTTGTGCATCCAATAGGTGTTTTTGTGTCATTGGATGAACAATTATGTCATTTTTGTCCTCCCTAGGCTAATTCTTGTCCAATTAGGGTTTCTAACCAATCTTGTGCATCCAATAGGTGTTTTGTGTCATTGGATGAACATTTAGGTCATTTTCATTCTCCCTACACTTAATCTTGTCCAATTAGGGTTTTTAACCAATCTTATGCATCCAATAGGTGTTTTTGTGTCATTGGATGAACATTTAGGTCATTTTCGTTCTCCCTAAACTTAATCTTGTCCAATTTGGGTTTCTGACCAATCTTGTGCATCCAATAGGTGTTTTTGTGTCATTGGATGAACAATTAGATCATTTTCGTCCTCCGTAGGCTAATTCTTGTCCAATTAGGGTTTTTAACCAATCTTGTGCATCCAATAGGTGTTTTGTGTCATTGGATGAACATTTAGGTCATTTTCGTCCTCCCTACACTTAATCTTGTCCAATTAGGGTTTTTAACCAATCTTGTGCATCCAATAGGTGTTTTTGTGTCATTGGATGAATTTTTAGGTCATTTTCGTCCTCCCTACACTTAATCTTTACCAATTAGGGTTTTTAACCAATCTTGTGCATCCAATAGGTGTTTTGTGTCATTGGATGAACATTTAGGTCATTTACGTCGTCCCTACACTTAATGTTGTCCAATTAGGGTCTTTAACCAATCTTGTGCATCCAATAGGTGTTTTTTTGTCATTGGATGAATATTTAGGTCATTTTCGTCATCCCAACACTTAATCTTGTCCAATTAGGTTTTCTAACCAATCTTGTGCATCCAATAGGTGTTTTTGTGTCATTGGATTAACAATTAGGTCATTTTCGTCCTCTCTAGGCTAATTCTTGTCCAATTAGGGTTTTAACCAATCTTGTGCATTCAATAGGTGTTTTTGAGTCATTGGATGAACATTTAGGTCCTTTTCGTCCTCCCTACACTTAATCTTGTCCAATTAGGGTTTCTAACCAATCTTGTGAATCCAATAGGTGTTTTGTGTCGTTGGACGAACATTTAGGTCATTTTCGTCCTCCCTAAACTTAATCATGTCCAATTAGGGTTTCTAACCAATCTTGTGCATCCAATCGGTGTTTTTGTGTCATTCGATGAAGAATTAGGTCATTTTCGTCCTCCATAGGCTAATTCTTGTCCAATTAGGGTTTTTAACCAATCTTGTGCATCCAATAGGTGTTTTGTGTCATTGGATGAACATTTAGGTCATTTTCGTCCTCCCTACACTTAATCTTGTCCAATTAGGGTTTTTAACCAATCTTGTGCATCCAATAGGTGTTTTTGTGTCATTGGATGAACAATTAGGTCATTTTCGTCTTCCCTAAACTTAATCTTGTCCAATTAGGGTTTCTAACCAATCTTGTGCATCCAATAGGTGTTTTTGTGTCTTTGGATGAACAATTAGGTCATTTTCGTCCTCCCTAGGCTAATTCTTGTCCAATTAATGTTTCTAACCAATCTTGTGCATCCAATAGGTTCTTTGTGTCATTGGATGAACAACTAGGTCATTTTCGTCCTCCCTAGGCTAATTCTTGTCCAATTAGGGTTTTTAACCAATCTTGTGCATCCAATAGGTGTTTTGTGTCATTGGATGAACATTTAGGTCATTTTCGTCCTCCCTACACTTAATCTTGTCCAATTAGGGTTTTTAACCAATCTTGTGCATCCAATAGGTGTTTTGTGTCATTGGATGAACATTTACGTCATTTTCGTCCTCCCTAAACTTAATCTTGTCCAATTAGGGTTTCTAACCAATCTTGTGCATCCAATCGGTGTTTTGTGTCATTGGAAGAATATTTAGGTCATTTTCGTCCTCCCTTCACTTAATCTTGTCCAATTAGGGTTTTTAACCAATCTTGTGCATCCAATAGGTGTTTTGTGTCATTGGATGAACATTTAGGTCCTTTTCGTCCTCCCTAGGCTTAATCTTGTCCAATTAGGGTTTCGAACCAATCTTGTGCATCCAATAGGTGTTTTTGTGTCATTGGATGAACAATTACGTCATTTTCGTCCTCCCTAGGCTAATTCTTGTGCAATTAGGGTTTCTAACCAATCTTGTGCATCCGATAGGTGTTTTGTGTCATTGGATGAACAATTAGGTCATTTTTGTGCTCCATAGCCTAATTATTTTCCAATTTGGGTTTTTAACCAATCTTGTGCATCTAATAGGTGTTTTGTGTCATTGGATGAACATTTTCGTCATTTTTGTCCTCCCTAAACTTAATCTTGTCCAATTAGGGTTTCTAACCAATCTTGTGCATCCAATAGGTGTTTTGTGTCATTGGATGAACATTTAGGTCCTTTTCAT
Organism: Cicer judaicum; assembly: GCA_037974835.1. Taxonomy (NCBI): domain Eukaryota; kingdom Viridiplantae; phylum Streptophyta; class Magnoliopsida; order Fabales; family Fabaceae; genus Cicer; species Cicer judaicum. The sequence goes on from JBBPBS010000083.1 coordinate 176,028, forward strand.
CCTCCCTAGGCTTAATCTTGTCCAATTAGGGTTTCGAACCAATCTTGTGCATCCAATAGGTGTTTTTGTGTCATTGGATGAACAATTAGGTCATTTTCGTCCTCCCTAAACTTAATCTTGTCCAATTAGGGTTTCTAACCAGTCTTATGCATCAAATAGGTGTTTTTGTGTCATTGGATGAACTATTAGGTCATTTTCGTCTTCCTTGGGCTAATTCTTGTCCAATTAGGGTTTTTAACCAATCTTGTGCATCCAATAGGTGTTTTGTGTTAATGGATGAACAATTAGGTCATTTTCATCCTCCCTAGGCTAATTCTTGTCCAATTAGGGTTTTTAACCAATCTTGTGCATCGAATAGGTGTTTTGTGTCATTGGATGAACATTTAGGTCATTTTCGTCCTCCCTACACTTAATCTTGTCCAATTAGGGTTTCTAACCAATCTTGTGCATCCAATAGGTGTTTTGTGTCATTGGATGAACAATTAGGTCATTTTTATCCTCCCTAGGCTAATTCTTTTCCAATTAGGGTTTTTAACCAATCTTGTGCATCTAATAGGTGTTTTGTGTCATTGGATGAACATTTACGACCTCCTAAACTTAATCTTGTCTAATTAGGGTTTCTAACCAATCTTGTGCATCCAATAGGTGTTTTGTGTTATTGGATGAACATTTAGGTCATTTTCATCCTCCCTACACTTAATCTTGTCCAGTTAGGGTTTTTAACCAATCTTATGCATCCAATAGGTGTTTTTGTGTCATTGGATAAACATTTAGGTCATTTTCGTTCTCCCTAAACTTAATCTTGTCCAATTAGGGTTTCTGACCAATCTTGTGCATCCAATTGGTGTTTTTGTGTCATTGGATGAACAATTAGATCATCTTCGTCATCCGTAGGCTAATTCTTGTCCAATTAGGTTTTTAACCAATCTTGTGCATCCAATACATGTTTTGTGTCATTGGATGAACATTTAGGTCATTTTCGTCCTCCCTACACTTAATCTTGTCCAATTAGGGTTTTTAACCAATCTTGTGCATCTAATAGGTGTTTTGTGTCATTGGATGAACATTTTCTTCATTTCCGTCCTCCCTAAACTTAATCTTGTCCAATTAGGGTTTCTAACCGATCTTGTGCATCCAATAGGTGTTTTGTGTCATTGGATGAACATTTAGGTCATTTTCGTCCTCCCTACACTTAATCTTGTCCAATTAGGGTTTTTAACCAATCTTGTGCATCTAATAGGTGTTTTGTGTCATTGGATGAACATTTTCTTCATTTCCGTCCTCCCTAAACTTAATCTTGTCCAATTAGGGTTTCTAACCGATCTTGTGCATCCAATAGGTGTTTTGTGTCATTGGATGAACATTTAGGTCATTTTCGTCCTCCCTACACTTAATCTTGTCCAATTAGGGTTTTTAACCAATCTTGTGCATCTAATAGGTGTTTTGTGTCATTGGATGAACATTTACGTCATTTTCGTCCTCCCTAAACTTAATCCTGTCCAATTAGGGTTTCTAACAAATCTTGTGCATCCAATAGGTTTTTTTGTGTCATTGGATGAACAATTATGTCATTTTTGTCCTCCCTAGGCTAATTCTTGTCCAATTAGGGTTTTTAACCAATCTTGTGCATCTAATAGGTGTTTTATGTCATTGGATGAACATTTAGGTCATTTTCGTCCTCCCTACACTTAATCTTGTCCAATTAGGGTTTTTAACCAATCTTGTGCATCCAATAGGTGTTTTGTGTCATTGGATGAACATTTAGGTCATTTTCGTCCTCCCTACACTTAATCTTGTCCAATTAGGGTTTTTAACCAATCTTGTGCATCTAATAGGTGTTTTGTGTCATTGGATGAACATTTACGTCATTTTCGTCCTCCCTAAACTTAATCCTGTCCAATTAGGGTTTCTAACAAATCTTGTGCATCCAATAGGTGTTTTTGTGTCATTAGATGAACAATTATGTCATTTTTGTCCTCCCTAGGCTAATTCTTGTCCAATTAGGGTTTTTAACCAATCTTGTGCATCTAATAGGTGTTTTATGTCATTAGATGAACATTTAGGTCATTTTCGTCCTCCCTACACTTAATCTTATCCAATTAGTGTTTTTAACCAATCTTGTGCATCCAATAGGTGTTTTGTGTCATTGGATGAACATTTAGGTCCTTTTCATCCTCCCTAGGCTAATTCTTGTCCAATTAGGGTTTCTAACCAATCTTGTGCATCCAATAGGTGTTTTCGTGTCTATGGATGAACAATTAGGTCATTTTCGTCCTCCCTAAACTTAATCTGGTCCAATTAGGGTTTCTAACCAATCTTGTGCATCCAATAGGTGTTTGTGTGTCATTGGATGAACAATTACGTCATTTTCATCCTCCCTAGGCTAATTCTTGTCCAATTAGGGTTTCTAACCAATCTTGTGCATCCAATAGGTGTTTTGTGTCATTGGATGAACATTTAGGTCCTTTTCATCCTCCCTAGGCTAATTCTTGTCCAATTAGGGTTTCTAACCAATCTTGTGCATCCAATAGGTGTTTTTGTGTCATTGGATGAACAATTAGGTCATTTTCGTCCTCCCTAAACTTAATCTGGTCCAATTAGGGTTTCTAACCAATCTTGTGCATCCAATAGGTGTTTTTGTGTCATTGGATGAACAATTACGTCATTTCCGTCCTCCCTAGGCTAATTCTTGTCCAATTAGGGTTTCTAACCAATCTTGTGCATCCAATAGGTGTTTTGTGTCATTGGATGAACATTTAGGTCCTTTTCATCCTCCCTAGGCTAATTCTTGTCCAATTAGGGTTTCTAACCAATCTTGTGCATCGAATAGGTGTTTTTGTGTCATTGGATGAACAATTAGGTCATTTTCGTCCTCCCTAAACTTAATCTGGTCCAATTAGGGTTTCTAACCAATCTTGTGCATCCAATAGGTGTTTGTGTGTCATTGGATGAACAATTACGTCATTTTCGTCCTCCCTAGGCTAATTCTTGTCCAATTAGGGTTTCTAACCAATCTTGTGCATCCAATAGGTGTTTTGTGTCATTGGATGAACATTTAGGTCCTTTTCATCCTCCCTAGGCTAATTCTTGTCCAATTAGGGTTTCTAACCAATCTTGTGCATCCAATAGGTGATTTTGTGTCATTGGATGAACAATTAGGTCATTTTCGTCCTCCCTAAACTTAATCTGGTCCAATTAGGGTTTCTAACCAATCTTGTGCATCCAATAGGTGTTTTTGTGTCATTGGATGAACAATTACGTCATTTCCGTCCTCCCTAGGCTAATTCTTGTCCAATTAGGGTTTCTAACCAATCTTGTGCATCCAATAGGTGTTTTGTGTCATTGGATGAATATTTAGGTCATTTTCATTCTCCCTACACTTAATCTTGTCCAATAAGGGTTTTCAACCAATCTTATGCATCCAATAGGTGTTTTTGTGTCATTGGATGAACATTTAGGTCATTTTCGTTCTCCCTAAACTTAATCTTGTCCAATTAGGGTTTCTGACCAATCTTGTGCATCCAATAGGTGTTTTTGTGTCATTGGATGAACAAT
>JBBPBS010000083.1:179592-249511 GCA_037974835.1 Cicer judaicum
GTCCAATTAGGGTTTCTAACCAATCTTGTGCATCCAATAGGTGTTTTTGTGTCATTGGATGAACAATTACGTCATTTCCGTCCTCCCTAGGCTAATTCTTGTCCAATTAGGGTTTCTAACCAATCTTGTGCATCCAATAGGTGTTTTGTGTCATTGGATGAACATTTAGGTCCTTTTCATCCTCCCTAGGCTAATTCTTGTCCAATTAGGGTTTCTAACCAATCTTGTGCATCGAATAGGTGTTTTTGTGTCATTGGATGAACAATTAGGTCATTTTCGTCCTCCCTAAACTTAATCTGGTCCAATTAGGGTTTCTAACCAATCTTGTGCATCCAATAGGTGTTTGTGTGTCATTGGATGAACAATTACGTCATTTTCGTCCTCCCTAGGCTAATTCTTGTCCAATTAGGGTTTCTAACCAATCTTGTGCATCCAATAGGTGTTTTGTGTCATTGGATGAACATTTAGGTCCTTTTCATCCTCCCTAGGCTAATTCTTGTCCAATTAGGGTTTCTAACCAATCTTGTGCATCCAATAGGTGTTTTTGTGTCATTGGATGAACAATTAGGTCATTTTCGTCCTCCCTAAACTTAATCTGGTCCAATTAAGGTTTCTAACCAATCTTGTGCATCCAATAGGTGTTTTTGTGTCATTGGATGAACAATTACGTCATTTCCGTCCTCCCTAGGCTAATTCTTGTCCAATTAGGGATTCTAACCAATCTTGTGCATCCCATAGGTGTTTTGTGTCATTGGATGAACATTTAGGTCATTTTCATTCTCCCTACACTTAATCTTGTCCAATTAGGGTTTTTAACCAATCTTATGCATCCAATAGGTGTTTTTGTGTCATTGGATGAACATTTAGGTCATTTTCGTTCTCCCTAAACTTAATCTTGTCCAATTAGGGTTTCTGACCAATCTTGTGCATCCAATAGGTGTTTTTGTGTCATTGGATGAACAATGAGATCATTTTCGTCCTCCGTAGGCTAATTCTTGTCCAATTAAGGTTTTTAACCAATCTTGTGCATCCAATAGGTGTTTTGTGTCATTGGATGAACATTTAGGTCATTTTCGTCTTCCCTACACTTAATCTTGTCCAATTAGGGTTTTTAACCAATCTTGTGCATCTAATAGGTGTTTTGTGTCATTGGATGAACATTTAAGTCGTTTTCGTCGTCCCTAAACTTAATCCTGTCCAATTAGGGTTTCTAACAAATCTTGTGCATCCAATAGGTGTTTTTGTGTCATTGGATGAACAATTATGTCATTTTTGTCCTCCCTAGGCTAATTCTTGTCCAATTAGGGTTTCTAACCAATCTTGTGCATCCAATAGGTGTTTTGTGTCATTGGATGAACATTTAGGTCATTTTCATTCTCCCTACACTTAATCTTGTCCAATTAGGGTTTTTAACCAATCTTATGCATCCAATAGGTGTTTTTGTGTCATTGGATGAACATTTAGGTCATTTTCGTTCTCCCTAAACTTAATCTTGTCCAATTAGGGTTTCTGACCAATCTTGTGCATCCAATAGGTGTTTTTGTGTCATTGGATGAACAATTAGATCATTTTCGTCCTCTGTAGGCTAATTCTTGTCCAATTAGGGTTTTTAACCAATCTTGTGCATCCAATAGGTGTTTTGTGTCATTGGATGAACATTTAGGTCATTTTCGTCCTCCCAACACTTAATCTTGTCCAATTAGGGTTTTTAACCAATCTTGTGCATCCAATAGGTGTTTTGTGTCATTGGATGAACATTTAGGTCATTTTCGTCCTCCCAACACTTAATCTTGTCCAATTAGGGTTTTTAACCAATCTTGTCCATCTAATAGGTGTTTTGTGTCATTGGATGAACATTTACGTCATTTTCGTCCTCCCTAAACTTAATCCTGTCCAATTAGGGTTTCTAACAAATCTTGTGCATCCAATAGGTGTTTTTGTGTCATTGGATGAACAATTATGTCATTTTTGTCCTGCCTTGGATAATTCTTGTCTAATTAGGGTTTTTAACCAATCTTGTGCATCTAATAGGTGTTTTATGTCATTAGATGAACATTTAGGTCATTTTCGTCCTCCCTACACTTAATCTTGTCCAATTAGGGTTTTTAACCAATCTTGTGCATCCAATAGGTGTTTTATGTCATTGGATGAACATTTAGGTCCTTTTCATCCTCCCTAAGCTAATTCTTGTCCAATTAGGGTTTCTAACCACTCTTGTGCATCCAATAGGTGTTTTTGTGTCATTGGATGAACAATTAGGTCATTTTCGTCCTCCCTAAACTTAATCTGGTCCAATTAGGGTTTCTAACCAATCTTGTGCATCCAATAGGTGTTTGTGTGTCATTGGATGAACAATTACGTCATTTTCGTCCTCCCTAGGCTAATTTTTGTCCAATTAGGGTTTCTAACCAATCTTGTGCATCCAATAGGTGTTTTGTGTCATTGGATGAACATTTAGGTCCTTTTAATCCTCCCTAGGCTAATTCTTGTCCAATTAGGGTTTCTAACCAATCTTGTGCATCCAATAGGTGTTTTTGTGTCATTGGATGAATAATTAGGTCATTTTCGTCCTCCCTAAACTTAATCTGGTCCAATTAGGGTTTCTAACCAATCTTGTGCATCCAATAGGTGTTTTTGTGTCATTGGATGAACAATTACGTCATTTCCGTCCTCCCTAGGCTAATTCTTGTCCAATTAGGGTTTCTAACCAATCTTGTGCATCCAATAGGTGTTTTGTGTCATTGGATGAACATTTAGGTCCTTTTCATCCTCCCTAGGCTAATTCTTGTCCAATTAGGGTTTCTAACCAATCTTGTGCATCGAATAGGTGTTTTTGTGTCATTGGATGAACAATTAGGTCATTTTCGTCCTCCCTAAACTTAATCTGGTCCAATTAGGGTTTCTAACCAATCTTGTGCATCCAATAGGTGTTTGTGTGTCATTGGATGAACAATTACGTCATTTTCGTCCTCCCTAGGCTAATTCTTGTCCAATTAGGGTTTCTAACCAATCTTGTGCATCCAATAGGTGTTTTGTGTCATTGGATGAACATTTAGGTCCTTTTCATCCTCCCTAGGCTAATTCTTGTCCAATTAGGGTTTCTAACCAATCTTGTGCATCCAATAGGTGTTTTTGTGTCATTGGATGAACAATTAGGTCATTTTCGTCCTCCCTAAACTTAATCTGGTCCAATTAGGGTTTCTAACCAATCTTGTGCATCCAATAGGTGTTTGTGTGTCATTGGATGAACAATTACGTCATTTTCGTCCTCCATAGGCTAATTCTTGTCCAATTAGGGTTTCTAACCAATCTTGTGCATCCAATAGGTGTTTTTGTGTCATTGGATGAACAATTACGTCATTTCCGTCCTCCCTAGGCTAATTCTTGTCCAATTAGGGTTTCCAACCAATCTTGTGCATCCAATAGGTGTTTTGTGTCATTGGATGAACATTTAGGTCATTTTCATTCTCCCTACACTTAATCTTGTCCAATTAGGGTTTTTAACCAATCTTATGCATCCAATAGGTGTTTTTGTGTCATTGGATGAACATTTAGGTCACTTTCGTTCTCCCTAAACTTAATCTTGTCCAATTAGGGTTTCTAACCAATCTTGTGCATCCAATAGGTGTTTTTGTGTCATTGGATGAACAATTAGATCATTTTCGTCCTCCGTAGGCTAATTCTTGTCCAATTAGGGTTTTTAACCAATCTTGTGCATCCAATAGGTGTTTTGTGTCATTGGATGAACATTTAGGTCATTTTCGTCCTCCCTACACTTAATCTTGTCCAATTAGGGTTTTTAACCAATCTTGTGCATCTAATAGGTGTTTTGTGTCATTGGATGAACATTTACGTCGTTTTCGTCCTCCCTAAACTTAATCCTATCCAATTAGGGTTTCTAACAAATCTTGTGCATCCAATAGGTGTTTTTGTGTCATTGGATGAACAATTATGTCATTTTTGTCCTCCCTAGGCTAATTCTTGTCAAATTAGGGTTTCTAACCAATCTTGTGCATCCAATAGGTGTTTTGTGTCATTGGATGAACATTTAGGTCATTTTCATTCTCCCTACACTTAATCTTGTCCAATAAGGGTTTTTAACCAATCTTATGCATCCAATAGGTGTTTTTGTGTCATTGGATGAACATTTAGGTCATTTTCGTTCTCCCTAAACTTAATCTTGTCCAATTAGGGTTTCTGACCAATCTTGTGCATCCAATAGGTGTTTTTGTGTCATTGGATGAACAATTAGATCATTTTCGTCCTTCGTAGGCTAATTCTTGTCCAATTAGGGTTTTTAACCAATCTTGTGCATCCAATAGGTGTTTTGTGTCATTGGATGAACATTTAGGTCATTTTCGTCTTCCCTACACTTAATCTTGTCCAATTAGGGTTTTTAACCAATCTTGTGCATCTAATAGGTGTTTTGTGTCATTGGATGAACATTTAAGTCGTTTTCGTCCTCCCTAAACTTAATCCTGTCCAATTAGGGTTTCTAACAAATCTTGTGCATCCAATAGGTGTTTTTGTGTCATTGGATGAACAATTATGTCATTTTTGTCCTCCCTAGGCTAATTCTTGTCCAATTAGGGTTTCTAACCAATCTTGTGCATCCAATAGGTGTTTTGTGTCATTGGATGAACATTTAGGTCATTTTCATTCTCCCTACACTTAATCTTGTCCAATTAGTGTTTTTAACCAATCTTATGCATCCAATAGGTGTTTTTGTGTCATTGGATGAACATTTAGGTCATTTTCGTTCTCCCTAAACTTAATCTTGTCCAATTAGGGTTTCTGACCAATCTTGTGCATCCAATAGGTGTTTTTGTGTCATTGGATGAACAATTAGATCATTTTCGTCCTCCGTAGGCTAATTCTTGTCCAATTAGGGTTTTTAACCAATCTTGTGCATCCAATAGGTGTTTTGTGTCATTGGATGAACATTTAGGTCATTTTCGTCCTCCCTACACTTAATCTTGTCCAATTAGGGTTTTTAACCAATCTTGTGCATCTAATAGGTGTTTTGTGTCATTGGATGAACATTTACGTCGTTTTCGTCCTCCCTAAACTTAATCCTATCCAATTAGGGTTTCTAACAAATCTTGTGCATCCAATAGGTGTTTTTGTGTCATTGGATGAACAATTATGTCATTTTTGTCCTCCCTAGGCTAATTCTTGTCCAATTAGGGTTTCTAACCAATCTTGTGCATCCAATAGGTGTTTTGTGTCATTGGATGAACATTTAGGTCATTTTCATTCTCCCTACACTTAATCTTGTCCAATTAGGGTTTTTAACCAATCTTATGCATCCAATAGGTGTTTTTGTGTCATTGGATGAACATTTAGGTCATTTTCGTTCTCCCTAAACTTAATCTTGTCCAATTTGGGTTTCTGACCAATCTTGTGCATCCAATAGGTGTTTTTGTGTCATTGGATGAACAATTAGATCATTTTCGTCCTCCGTAGGCTAATTCTTGTCCAATTAGGGTTTTTAACCAATCTTGTGCATCCAATAGGTGTTTTGTGTCATTGGATGAATATTTAGGTCATTTTCGTCCTCCCTACACTTAATGTTGTCCAATTAGGGTTTTTAACCAATCTTGTGCATCTAATAGGTGTTTTGTGTCATTGGATGAACATTTACGTCATTTTCGTCCTCCCTAAACTTAATCCTGTCCAATTAGGGTTTCTAACAAATCTTGTGCATCCAATAGGTGTTTTTGTGTCATTGGATGAACAATTATGTCATTTTTGTCCTCCCTAGGCTAATTCTTGTCCAATTAGGGTTTTTAACCAATCTTGTGCATCTAATAGGTGTTTTATGTCATTAGATGAACATTTAGGTCATTTTCGTCCTCCCTACACTTAATCTTGTCCAATTAGGGTTTTTAACCAATCTTGTGCATCCAATAGGTGTTTTGTGTCATTGGATGAACATTTAGGTCATTTTCGTCCTCCCTACACTTAATCTTGTCCAATTAGGGTTTTTAACCAATCTTGTGCATCTAATAGGTGTTTTGTGTCATTGGATGAATATTTAGGTCATTTTCGTCCTCCCTACACTTAATCTTGTCCAATTAGGGTTTTTAACCAATCTTGTGCATCCAATAGGTGTTTTGTGTCATTGGATGAACAATTAGGTCATTTTCGTTCTCGCTAGGCTAATTCTTGTCCAATTAGGGTTTTTAACCAATCTTGTGCATCCAATAGGTGTTTTGTGTCATCGGATGAACATTTAGGTCATTTTCGTCCTCCCTAGGCTAATTCTTGTCCAATTAGGGTTTTTAACCAATCTTGTGCATCCAATAGGTGTTTTGTGTCATTGGATGAACATTTAGGTCATTTTCGTCCTCCCTACACTTAATCTTGTCCAATTAGGGTTTTTAACCAATCTTGTGCATCCGATAGGTGTTTTGTGTCATTGGAAAATCATTTAGGTCATTTTCATATTTTCGTCCTCCCTACACTTAATCTTGTCCAATTAGGGTTTTTAACCAATCTTGTGCATCCAATAGGTGTTTTGTGTCATTGGATGAACATTTAGGTCATTTTCGTCCTCCCTACACTTAATCTTGTTCAATTAGGGTTTCTAACCAATCTTGTGCATCCGATAGGTGTTTTTGTGTCGTTGGATAAACATTTAGATCATTTTCGTCCTCCCTACACTTAATCTTGTCCAATTAGGGTTTTTAACCAATCTTGTGCATCCAATAGGTGTTTTGTGTCATTGGATGAACATTTAGGTCATTTTCGTCCTCCCTACACTTAATCTTGTCCAAATAGTGTGTTTAACCAATCTTGTGCATCCAATAGGTGTTTTTGTGTCATTGGATCAATATTTAGGCCATTTTCGTCCTCCCTACACTTAATCTTGTCCAATTAGGGTTTTTAACCAATCTTGTGCATCCAATAGGTGTGTTGTGTCATTGGATGAACAATTAGGTCATTTCTATCCTCCCTAGGCTAAATCTTGTCCAATTAGGGTTTTTAACCAATCTTGTGCATCCAATAGGTGTTTTGTGTCATTGGATGAACATTTAGGTCATTTTCGTCCTCCCTACACTTAATCTTGTCCAATTAGGGTTTTTAACCAATCTTGTGCATCCAATAGGTGTTTTGTGTCATTGGATGAATATTTAGGTCATTTTCATCATCCCTACACTTAACCTTGTCTAATTAGGGTTTTTAACCAATCTTGTGTATCCAATTGGTGTTTTAGTGTAATTGGATGAACAATTAGATCATTTTCGTCCTCCCTAGGATAATTCTTGTCCAATTAGGGTTTTTAACCAATCTTGTGCATCCAATAGGTGTTTTGTGTCATTGGATGAACATTTAGGTCATTTTCGTCCTCCCTACACTTAATCTTGTCCAATTAGGGTTTTTAACCAATCTTGTGCATCCAATAGGTGTTTTTGTGTCATTGGATGAACAATTAGGTCATTTTTGTCCTCCCTAGGCTTATTCTTGTCCAATTAGGGTTTCTAACCAATCTTGTGCATCCAATCGGTGTTTTGTGTCATTGGAAGAATATTTAGGTCATTTTCGTCCTCCCTTCACTTAATCTTGTCCAATTAGGGTTTTTAACCAATCTTGTGCATCCAATAGGTGTTTTGTGTCATTGGATGAACATTTAGGTCCTTTTCGTCCTCCCTAGGCTTAATCTTGTCCAATTAGGGTTTCGAACCAATCTTGTGCATCCAATAGGTGTTTTTGTGTCATTGGATGAACAATTACGTCATTTTCGTCCTCCCTAGGCTAATTCTTGTGCAATTAGGGTTTCTAACCAATCTTGTGCATCCGATAGGTGTTTTGTGTCATTGGATGAACAATTAGGTCATTTTTGTGCTCCATAGCCTAATTATTTTCCAATTTGGGTTTTTAACCAATCTTGTGCATCTAATAGGTGTTTTGTGTCATTGGATGAACATTTTCGTCATTTTTGTCCTCCCTAAACTTAATCTTGTCCAATTAGGGTTTCTAACCAATCTTGTGCATCCAATAGGTGTTTTGTGTCATTGGATGAACATTTAGGTCCTTTTCATCCTCCCTAGGCTTAATCTTGTCCAATTAGGGTTTCGAACCAATCTTGTGCATCCAATAGGTGTTTTTGTGTCATTGGATGAACAATTAGGTCATTTTCGTCCTCCCTAAACTTAATCTTGTCCAATTAGGGTTTCTAACCAGTCTTATGCATCAAATAGGTGTTTTTGTGTCATTGGATGAACTATTAGGTCATTTTCGTCTTCCTTGGGCTAATTCTTGTCCAATTAGGGTTTTTAACCAATCTTGTGCATCCAATAGGTGTTTTGTGTTAATGGATGAACAATTAGGTCATTTTCATCCTCCCTAGGCTAATTCTTGTCCAATTAGGGTTTTTAACCAATCTTGTGCATCGAATAGGTGTTTTGTGTCATTGGATGAACATTTAGGTCATTTTCGTCCTCCCTACACTTAATCTTGTCCAATTAGGGTTTCTAACCAATCTTGTGCATCCAATAGGTGTTTTGTGTCATTGGATGAACAATTAGGTCATTTTTATCCTCCCTAGGCTAATTCTTTTCCAATTAGGGTTTTTAACCAATCTTGTGCATCTAATAGGTGTTTTGTGTCATTGGATGAACATTTACGACCTCCTAAACTTAATCTTGTCTAATTAGGGTTTCTAACCAATCTTGTGCATCCAATAGGTGTTTTGTGTTATTGGATGAACATTTAGGTCATTTTCATCCTCCCTACACTTAATCTTGTCCAGTTAGGGTTTTTAACCAATCTTATGCATCCAATAGGTGTTTTTGTGTCATTGGATAAACATTTAGGTCATTTTCGTTCTCCCTAAACTTAATCTTGTCCAATTAGGGTTTCTGACCAATCTTGTGCATCCAATTGGTGTTTTTGTGTCATTGGATGAACAATTAGATCATCTTCGTCATCCGTAGGCTAATTCTTGTCCAATTAGGTTTTTAACCAATCTTGTGCATCCAATACATGTTTTGTGTCATTGGATGAACATTTAGGTCATTTTCGTCCTCCCTACACTTAATCTTGTCCAATTAGGGTTTTTAACCAATCTTGTGCATCTAATAGGTGTTTTGTGTCATTGGATGAACATTTTCTTCATTTCCGTCCTCCCTAAACTTAATCTTGTCCAATTAGGGTTTCTAACCGATCTTGTGCATCCAATAGGTGTTTTGTGTCATTGGATGAACATTTAGGTCATTTTCGTCCTCCCTACACTTAATCTTGTCCAATTAGGGTTTTTAACCAATCTTGTGCATCTAATAGGTGTTTTGTGTCATTGGATGAACATTTTCTTCATTTCCGTCCTCCCTAAACTTAATCTTGTCCAATTAGGGTTTCTAACCGATCTTGTGCATCCAATAGGTGTTTTGTGTCATTGGATGAACATTTAGGTCATTTTCGTCCTCCCTACACTTAATCTTGTCCAATTAGGGTTTTTAACCAATCTTGTGCATCTAATAGGTGTTTTGTGTCATTGGATGAACATTTACGTCATTTTCGTCCTCCCTAAACTTAATCCTGTCCAATTAGGGTTTCTAACAAATCTTGTGCATCCAATAGGTGTTTTTGTGTCATTGGATGAACAATTATGTCATTTTTGTCCTCCCTAGGCTAATTCTTGTCCAATTAGGGTTTTTAACCAATCTTGTGCATCTAATAGGTGTTTTATGTCATTAGATGAACATTTAGGTCATTTTCGTCCTCCCTACACTTAATCTTGTCCAATTAGTGTTTTTAACCAATCTTGTGCATCCAAGTTTTGTGTCATTGGATGAACATTTAGGTCCTTTTCATCCTCCCTAGGCTAATTCTTGTCCAATTAGGGTTTCTAACCAATCTTGTGCATCCAATAGGTGTTTTCGTGTCTATGGATGAACAATTAGGTCATTTTCGTCCTCCCTAAACTTAATCTGGTCCAATTAGGGTTTCTAACCAATCTTGTGCATCCAATAGGTGTTTGTGTGTCATTGGATGAACAATTACGTCATTTTCGTCCTCCCTAGGCTAATTCTTGTCCAATTAGGGTTTCTAACCAATCTTGTGCATCCAATAGGTGTTTTGTGTCATTGGATGAACATTTAGGTCCTTTTCATCCTCCCTAGGCTAATTCTTGTCCAATTAGGGTTTCTAACCAATCTTGTGCATCCAATAGGTGTTTTTGTGTCATTGGATGAACAATTAGGTCATTTTCGTCCTCCCTAAACTTAATCTGGTCCAATTAGGGTTTCTAACCAATCTTGTGCATCCAATAGGTGTTTGTGTGTCATTGGATGAACAATTACGTCATTTTCGTCCTCCATAGGCTAATTCTTGTCCAATTAGGGTTTCTAACCAATCTTGTGCATCCAATAGGTGTTTTTGTGTCATTGGATGAACAATTACGTCATTTTCGTCCTCCCTAGGCTAATTCTTGTCCAATTAGGGTTTCCAACCAATCTTGTGCATCCAATAGGTGTTTTGTGTCATTGGATGAACATTTAGGTCATTTTCATTCTCCCTACACTTAATCTTGTCCAATTAGGGTTTTTAACCAATCTTATGCATCCAATAGGTGTTTTTGTGTCATTGGATGAACATTTAGGTCACTTTCGTTCTCCCTAAACTTAATCTTGTCCAATTAGGGTTTCTAACCAATCTTGTGCATCCAATAGGTGTTTTTGTGTCATTGGATGAACAATTAGATCATTTTCGTCCTCCGTAGGCTAATTCTTGTCCAATTAGGGTTTTTAACCAATCTTGTGCATCCAATAGGTGTTTTGTGTCATTGGATGAACATTTAGGTCATTTTCGTCCTCCCTACACTTAATCTTGTCCAATTAGGGTTTTTAACCAATCTTGTGCATCTAATAGGTGTTTTGTGTCATTGGATGAACATTTACGTCGTTTTCGTCCTCCCTAAACTTAATCCTATCCAATTAGGGTTTCTAACAAATCTTGTGCATCCAATAGGTGTTTTTGTGTCATTGGATGAACAATTATGTCATTTTTGTCCTCCCTAGGCTAATTCTTGTCCAATTAGGGTTTCTAACCAATCTTGTGCATCCAATAGGTGTTTTGTGTCATTGGATGAACATTTAGGTCATTTTCATTCTCCCTACACTTAATCTTGTCCAATTAGGGTTTTTAACCAATCTTATGCATCCAATAGGTGTTTTTGTGTCATTGGATGAACATTTAGGTCATTTTCGTTCTCCCTAAACTTAATCTTGTCCAATTTGGGTTTCTGACCAATCTTGTGCATCCAATAGGTGTTTTTGTGTCATTGGATGAACAATTAGATCATTTTCGTCCTCCGTAGGCTAATTCTTGTCCAATTAGGGTTTTTAACCAATCTTGTGCATCCAATAGGTGTTTTGTGTCATTGGATGAATATTTAGGTCATTTTCGTCCTCCCTACACTTAATGTTGTCCAATTAGGGTTTTTAACCAATCTTGTGCATCTAATAGGTGTTTTGTGTCATTGGATGAACATTTACGTCATTTTCGTCCTCCCTAAACTTAATCCTGTCCAATTAGGGTTTCTAACAAATCTTGTGCATCCAATAGGTGTTTTTGTGTCATTGGATGAACAATTATGTCATTTTTGTCCTCCCTAGGCTAATTCTTGTCCAATTAGGGTTTTTAACCAATCTTGTGCATCTAATAGGTGTTTTATGTCATTAGATGAACATTTAGGTCATTTTCGTCCTCCCTACACTTAATCTTGTCCAATTAGGGTTTTTAACCAATCTTGTGCATCCAATAGGTGTTTTGTGTCATTGGATGAACATTTAGGTCATTTTCGTCCTCCCTACACTTAATCTTGTCCAATTAGGGTTTTTAACCAATCTTGTGCATCTAATAGGTGTTTTGTGTCATTGGATGAATATTTACGTCATTTTCGTCCTCCCTAAACTTAATCTTGTCCAATTAGGGTTTCTAACCAATCTTGTGCATCCAATAGGTGTTTTTGTGTCATTGGATGAACAATTAGGTCATTTTCGTCCTCCCTAGGCTAATTCTTGTCCAATTATGGTTTCTAACCAATCTTGTGCATCCAATAGGTGTTTTGTGTCATTGGATGAACAATTAGGTCATTTTCGTCCTCCCTAGGCTTATTCTTGTCCAATTAGGGTTTCTAACCAATCTTGTGCATCCAATTGGTGTTTTTGTGTCATTGGATGAACAATTAGGTCATTTTCGTCCTCCCTAGGCTAATTCTTGTCCAATTAGGGTTTTTAACCAATCTTGTGCATCCAATAGGTGTTTTGTGTCATTGGATGAAAATTTAGGTCATTTTCGTCCTCCCTACACTTAATCTTGTCCAATTAGGGTTTTTAACCAATCTTGTGCATCCAATAGGTGTTTTGTGTCATTGGATGAACATTTAGGTCATTTTCGTCCTCCCTACACTTAATCTTGTCCAATTAGGGTTTTTAACCAATCTTGTGCATCCAATAGGTGTTTTGTGTCATGGGATGAACATTTAGGTCATTTTCGTCCTCCCTACACTTAATCTTGTCCAATTAGGGTTTTTAACCAATCTTGTGCATCCAATAGGTGTTTTGTGTCATTGGATGAACATTTAGGTCATTTTCGTCCTCCTTAGGCTTATTCTTATCCAATTAGTGTTTTTAACCAATCTTGTGCATCCAATAGGTGTTTTGTGTCATTGGATGAACATTTAGGTCATTTTCGTCCTCCCTACACTTAATCTTGTCCAATTAGGGTTTTTAACCAATCTTGTGCATCCAATAGGTGTTTTGTGTCATTGGAAGAACATTTAGGTCATTTTCGTATTTTCGTCCTCCCTACACTTAATCTTGTCCAATTAGGGTTTTTAACCAATCTTGTGCATCCAATAGGTGTTTTGTGTCATTGGATGAACAATTAGGTCATTTTCGTCCTCCCTAGGCTAATTCTTGTCCAATTAGGGTTTTTAACCAATCTTGTGCATCCAATAGGTGTTTTGTGTCATTGGATGAACACTTAGGACATTTTCGTCCTCCCTACACTTAATCTTGTCCAATTAGGGTTTTTAACCAATCTTGTGCATCCAATAGGTGTTTTGTGTCATTGGATGAACATTTAGGTCATTTTCGTCCTCCCTACACTTAATCTTGTCCAATTAGGGTTTTTAACCAATCTTGTGCATCCAATAGGTGTTTTGTGTCATTGGAAGAACATTTAGGTCATTTTCGTATTTTCGTCCTCCCTACGCTTAATCTTGTCCAATTAGGGTTTTTAACCAATCTTGTGCATCCAATAGGTGTTTTGTGTCATTGGATGAACAATTAGGTCATTTTCGTCCTCCCTAGGCTAATTCTTGTCCAATTAGGGTTTTTAACCAATCTTGTGCATCCAATAGTTGTTTTGTGTCATTGGATGAACATTTAGGTCATTTTCGTCCTCCCAACACTTAAACTTGTCCAATTAGGGTTTTTAACCAATCTTGTGCATCCAATAGGTGTTTTTGTGTCTTTGGATGAACAATTAGGTTATTTCCATCCTCCCTAGGCTAATTCATGTCCAATTAGGGTTTTTAACCAATCTTGTGCATCCAATAGGTGTTTTGTGTCATTGGATGAACAATTAGGTCATTTTCGTCCTCCCTAGGCTTATTCTTGTCCAATTAGGGTTTCTAACCAATCTTGTGCATCCAATTGGTGTTTTTGTGTCATTGGACGAACAATTAGATCATTTTCGTCCTCCCTAGGCTAATTCTTGTCCAATTAGGGTTTCTAACCAATCTTGTGAATGAAATAGGTGTTTTTGTGTCATTGGATGAACAATTATGTCATTTTCGTCCTCCCTAGGCTAATTCTTGTCCAATTAGGGTTTCTAACCAATCTTGTGCATCCAATAGGTGTTTTGTGTCATTGGATGAACATTTAGGTCATTTTCATTCTCCCTACACTTAATCTTGTCCAATTAGGGTTTTTAACCAATCTTATGCATCCAATAGGTGTTTTTGTGTCATTGGATGAACATTTAGGTCATTTTCGTTTTCCCTAAACTTAATCTTGTCCAATTAGGGTTTCTGACCAATCTTGTGCATCCAATAGGTGTTTTTGTGTCATTGGATGAACAATTAGATCATTTTCGTCCTCCGTATGCTAATTCTTGTCCAATTAGTGTTTTTAACCAATCTTGTGCATCCAATAGGTGTTTTGTGTCATTGGATGAACATTTAGGTCATTTTCGTCCTCCCTACACTTAATCATGTCCAATTAGGGTTTTTAACCAATATTGTGCATCCACTAGGTGTTTTTGTGTCATTGGATGAACATTTAGGTCATTTTCGTTTTCCCTAAACTTAATCTTGTCCAATTAGGGTTTCTGACCAATCTTGTGCATCCAATCGGTGTTTTTGTGTCATTGGAAGAATATTTAGGTCATTTTCATCCTCCATTCACTTAATCTTGTCCAATTAGGGTTTTTAACCAATCTTCTGCATCCAATAGGTGTTTTGTGTCATTGAATGAACATTTAGGTCCTTTTCATCCTCCCTAGGCTAATTCTTGTCCAATTAGGGTTTCTAACCAATCTTGTGCATCCAATAGGTGTTTTTGTGTCATTGGATGAACAATTAGGTCATTTTCGTCCTCCCTAAACTTAATCTGGTCCAATTAGGGTTTCTAACCAATCTTGTGCATCCAATAGGTGTTTGTGTGTCATTGGATGAACAATTACGTCACTTTCGTCCTCCCTAGGCTAATTCTTGTGCAATTAGGGTTTCTAACCAATCTTGTGCATCCAATAGGTGTTTTGTGTCATTGGATGAACATTTAGGTCATTTTCGTTCTCCCTAAACTTAATCTTGTCCAATTAGGGTTTCTGACCAATCTTGTGCATCCAATAGGTGTTTTTGTGTCATTGGATGAACAATTAGATCATTTTCGTCCTCCGTAGGCTAATTCTTGTCGAATTAGGGTTTTTAACCAATCTTGTGCATCCAATAGGTGTTTTGTGTCATTGGATGAACAATTAGGTCATTTTCGTCCTCCCTAAACTTAATCTGGTCCAATTAGGGTTTCTAACCAATCTTGTGCATCCAATAGGTGTTTGTGTGTCATTGGATGAACAATTACTTGATTTTCGTCCTGCCTAGGCTAATTCTTGTCCAATTAGGGTTTCTAACCAATCTTGTGCATCCAATAGGTGTTTTGTGTCATTGGTTGAACATTTAGGTCCTTTTCATCCTCTCTAGGCTAATTCTTGTCGAATTAGGGTTTCTAACCAATCTTGTGCATCCAATAGGTGTTTTTGTGTCATTGGTTGAACAATTAGGTCATTTTCGTCCTCCCTAAACTTAATCTGGTTCAATTAGGGTTTCTAGCCAATCTTGTGCATCCAATAGGTGTTTTGTGTCATTGGATGAACAATTACGTCATTTCCGTCCTCCCTAGGCTAATTCTTGTTCAATTAGGGTTTCTAACCAATCTTGTGTATCCAATAGGTGTTTTGTGTCATTGGATGAACATTTAGGTCACTTTCGTTCTCCCTAAACTTAATCTTGTCCAATTAGGGTTTCTGACCAATCTTGTGCATCCAATAGGTGTTTTTGTGTCATTGGATGAACAATTAGATCATTTTCGTCCTCCGTAGGCTAATTCTTGTCCAATTAGGGTTTCTAACCAATCTTGTGCATCTAATAGGTGTTTTGTGTCATTGGATGAAAATATAGGTGTTTTGCGTCCTCCCTACACTTAATCTTGTCCAATTAGGGTTTTGTAACCAATCTTGTGCATCCAATAGGTGTTTTTGTGTCATTGGATGAAGAATTACGTCATTTCCGTCCTCCCTAGGCTAATTGTTGTCCAATTAGGGTTTCTAACCAATCTTGTGCATCCAATAGGTGTTTTGTGTCATTGTATGAACATTTAGGTCATTTTTGTCCTCCCTAGGCTAATTCTTTTCCAATTAGGGATTTTAACACATCTTGTGCATCTAATAGGTGTTTTGTGTCATTGGATGAACATTTTCGTCATTTTCGTCCTCCCTAAACTTAATCTTGTCCAATTAGGGTTTCTAACCAATCTTGTGCATCCAATAGGTGTTTTTGTGTCATTGGATGAACAATTAGGTCATTTTCGTCCTCCCTAGGCTAATTCTTGTCCAATTATGGTTTCTAACCAATCTTGTGCATCCAATAGGTGTTTTGTGTCATTGTATGAACAATTAGGTAATTTTCGTCCTCCCTAGGCTAATTCTTGTCCAATTAGGGTTTTTAACCAATCTTGTGTAATTGGATGAACAATTATGTCATTTTCGTCCTCCCTAGGCTTATTCTTGTCCAATTAGGGTTTCTAACCAATCATGTGCATCCAATAGGTGTTTTTGTGTCATTGGATGAACAATTAGATCATTTTCGTCCTAGCTAGGAAAATTCTTGTCCAATTAGGGTCTTTAACCAATCTTGTGCATCCAATAGGTGTTTTGTGTCATTGGATGAACATTTAGGTCATTTTCGTCCTCCCTACACTTAATCATGTCCAATTAGGTTTTTTAACCAATCTTGTGCCTCCAATAGGTGTTTTGTGCATTGGATGAACATTTAGGTAATTTTCGTCCTCCCAACACTTAATCTTGTCCAATTAGGGTTTTTAACCAATCTTGTGCATCCAATAGGTGTTTTTGTGTCATTGGATGAACATTTAGGTCCTTTTCATCCTCCCTAGGCAAATTCTTGTCCAATTAGGGGTTCTAACCAATCTTGTGCATCCAATAGGTGTTTTTGTGTCATTGGATGAACAATTAGGTCACTTTCGTCCTCCCTAAACTTAATCTGGTCCAATTAGGGTTTCTAACCAATCTTGTGCATCCAATAGGTGTTTGTGTGTCATTGGATGAACAATTACGTCATTTTCGTCCTCCCTAGGCTAATTCTTGTCCAATTAGGGTTTCTAACCAATCTTGTGCATCCAATAGGTGTTTTGTGTCATTGGATGAACATTTAGGTCCTTTTCATCCTCCCTAGCTTATTTCTTGTCCAATTAGGGTTTCTAACCAATCTTGTGCATCCAATAGGTGTTTTTGTGTCATTGGATGAACAATTAGGTCATTTCCGTCCTCCCTAAACTTAATCTGGTCCAATTAGGGTTTCTAACCAATCTTGTGCATCCAATAGGTGTTTTTGTGTCATTGGATGAACAATTACGTCATTTCCGTCCTCCCTAGGCTAATTCTGGTCCAATTAGGGTTTCTAACCAATCTTGTGCATCCAATAGGTGTTTTTGTGTCATTGGATGAACAATTACGTCATTTTCGTCCTCCCTAGGCTAATTCTTGTCCAATTAGGGTTTCTAACCAATCTTGTGCATCCAATAGGTGATGTGTGTCATTGGATGAACAATTAGGTCATTTTTGTCCTCCCTAGGCTAATTCTTTTCCAATTAGGGTTTTTAACACATCTTGTGCATCTAATAGGTGTTTTGTGTCATTGGATGAACATTTTCGTCATTTTCGTCCTCCCTAAAGTTAATCTTGTCAAATTAGGGTTTCTAACCAATCTTGTGCATCCAATAGGTGTTTTTATGTCATTGGATGAACAATTAGGTCATTTTCGTCCTCCCTAGGCTAATTCTTGTCCAATTAGGGTTTTTAACCAATCTTGTGCATCTAATAGGTGTTTTGTGTCATTGGATGAACATTTAAGTCGTTTTCGTCCTCCCTAAACTTAATCCTGTCCAATTAGGGTTTCTAACAAATCTTGTGCATCCAATAGGTGTTTTTGTGTCATTGGATGAACAATTATGTCATTTTTGTCCTCCCTAGGCTAATTCTTGTCCAATTAGGGTTTCTAACCAATCTTGTGCATCCAATAGGTGTTTTGTGTCATTGGATGAACATTTAGGTCATTTTCATTCTCCCTACACTTAATCTTGTCCAATTAGGGTTTTTAACCAATCTTATGCATCCAATAGGTGTTTTTGTGTCATTGGATGAACATTTAGGTCATTTTCGTTCTCCCTAAACTTAATCTTGTCCAATTAGGGTTTCTGACCAATCTTGTGCATCCAATAGGTGTTTTTGTGTCATTGGATGAACAATTAGATCATTTTCATCCTCCGTAGGCTAATTCTTGTCCAATTAGGGTTTTTAACCAATCTTGTGCATCCAATAGGTGTTTTGTGTCATTGGATGAACATTTAGGTCATTTTCGTCCTCCCAACACTTAATCTTGTCCAATTAGGGTTTTTAACCAATCTTGTGCATCTAATAGTTGTTTTGTGTCATTGGATGAACATTTACGTCATTTTCGTCCTCCCTAAACTTAATCCTGTCCAATTAGGGTTTCTAACAAATCTTGTGCATCCAATAGGTGTTTTTGTGTCATTGGATGAACAATTATGTCATTTTTGTCCTCCCTAGGCTAATTCTTGTCCAATTAGGGTTTTTAACCAATCTTGTGCATCTAATAGGTGTTTTTGTGTCATTGGATGAACAATTATATCATTTTCGTTCTCCCTAGGCTAATTCTTGTCCAATTAGGGTTTTTAACCAATCTTGTGCATTCAATAGGTGTTGTGTCATTGGATGAACAATTAGGTCTTTTTCATCCTCCCTAGGCTTATTCTTGTCCAATTAGGGTTTTTAACCAATCTTGTGTCATTGGTTGAACAATTAGGTCATTTTCGTCCTCCCTACACTTAATCTTGTACAATTAGGGTTTTTAACCAAACTTGTCCATCTAATAGGTGTTTTGTGTCATTGGATGAACATTTACGTCATTTTCGTCCTCCCTAAACTTAATCCTGTCCAATTAGGGTTTCTAACAAATCTTGTGCATCCAATAGGTGTTTTTGTGTCATTGGATGAACAATTATGTCATTTTTGTCCTCCCTAGGATAATTCTTGTCTAATTAGGGTTTTTAACCAATCTTGTGCATCTAATAGGTGTTTTATGTCATTAGATGAACATTTAGGTCATTTTCGTCCTCCCTACACTTAATCTTGTCCAATTAGGGTTTTTAACCAATCTTGTGCATCCAATAGGTGTTTTATGTCATTGGATGAACATTTAGGTCCTTTTCATCCTCCCTAGGCTAATTCTTGTCCAATTAGGGTTTCTAACCACTCTTGTGCATCCAATAGGTGTTTTGTGTCATTGGATGAACATTTAGGTCCTTTTCATCCTCCCTAGGCTAATTCTTGTCCAATTAGGGTTTCTAACCAATCTTGTGCATCCAATAGGTGTTTTTGTGTCATTGGATGAACAATTAGGTCATTTTCGTCCTCCCTAAACTTAATATGGTCCAATTAGGGTTTCTAACCAATCTTGTGCATCCAATAGGTGTTTTTGTGTCATTGGATGAACAATTACGTCATTTCCGTCCTCCCTAGGCTAATTCTTGTCCAATTAGGGTTTCTAACCAATCTTGTGCATCCAATAGGTGTTTTGTGTCATTGGATGAACATTTAGGTCCTTTTCATCCTCCCTAGGCTAATTCTTGTCCAATTAGGGTTTCTAACCAATCTTGTGCATCGAATAGGTGTTTTTGTGTCATTGGATGAACAATTAGGTCATTTTCGTCCTCCCTAAACTTAATCTGGTCCAATTAGGGTTTCTAACCAATCTTGTGCATCCAATAGGTGTTTGTGTGTCATTGGATGAACAATTACGTCATTTTCGTCCTCCATAGGCTAATTCTTGTCCAATTAGGGTTTCTAACCAATCTTGTGCATCCAATAGGTGTTTTTGTGTCATTGGATGAACAATTACGTCATTTTCGTCCTCCCTAGGCTAATTCTTGTCCAATTAGGGTTTCCAACCAATCTTGTGCATCCAATAGGTGTTTTGTGTCATTGGATGAACATTTAGGTCATTTTCATTCTCCCTACACTTAATCTTGTCCAATTAGGGTTTTTAACCAATCTTATGCATCCAATAGGTGTTTTTGTGTCATTGGATGAACATTTAGGTCACTTTCGTTCTCCCTAAACTTAATCTTGTCCAATTAGGGTTTCTAACCAATCTTGTGCATCCAATAGGTGTTTTTGTGTCATTGGATGAACAATTAGATCATTTTCGTCCTCCGTAGGCTAATTCTTGTCCAATTAGGGTTTTTAACCAATCTTGTGCATCCAATAGGTGTTTTGTGTCATTGGATGAACATTTAGGTCATTTTCGTCCTCCCTACACTTAATCTTGTCCAATTAGGGTTTTTAACCAATCTTGTGCATCTAATAGGTGTTTTGTGTCATTGGATGAACATTTACGTCGTTTTCGTCCTCCCTAAACTTAATCCTATCCAATTAGGGTTTCTAACAAATCTTGTGCATCCAATAGGTGTTTTTGTGTCATTGGATGAACAATTATGTCATTTTTGTCCTCCCTAGGCTAATTCTTGTCCAATTAGGGTTTCTAACCAATCTTGTGCATCCAATAGGTGTTTTGTGTCATTGGATGAACATTTAGGTCATTTTCATTCTCCCTACACTTAATCTTGTCCAATTAGGGTTTTTAACCAATCTTATGCATCCAATAGGTGTTTTTGTGTCATTGGATGAACATTTAGGTCATTTTCGTTCTCCCTAAACTTAATCTTGTCCAATTTGGGTTTCTGACCAATCTTGTGCATCCAATAGGTGTTTTTGTGTCATTGGATGAACAATTAGATCATTTTCGTCCTCCGTAGGCTAATTCTTGTCCAATTAGGGTTTTTAACCAATCTTGTGCATCCAATAGGTGTTTTGTGTCATTGGATGAATATTTAGGTCATTTTCGTCCTCCCTACACTTAATGTTGTCCAATTAGGGTTTTTAACCAATCTTGTGCATCTAATAGGTGTTTTGTGTCATTGGATGAACATTTACGTCATTTTCGTCCTCCCTAAACTTAATCCTGTCCAATTAGGGTTTCTAACAAATCTTGTGCATCCAATAGGTGTTTTTGTGTCATTGGATGAACAATTATGTCATTTTTGTCCTCCCTAGGCTAATTCTTGTCCAATTAGGGTTTTTAACCAATCTTGTGCATCTAATAGGTGTTTTATGTCATTAGATGAACATTTAGGTCATTTTCGTCCTCCCTACACTTAATCTTGTCCAATTAGGGTTTTTAACCAATCTTGTGCATCCAATAGGTGTTTTGTGTCATTGGATGAACATTTAGGTCATTTTCGTCCTCCCTACACTTAATCTTGTCCAATTAGGGTTTTTAACCAATCTTGTGCATCTAATAGGTGTTTTGTGTCATTGGATGAACATTTACGTCATTTTCGTCCTCCCTAAACTTAATCTTGTTCAATTAGGGTTTCTAACCAATCTTGTGCATCCAATAGGTGTTTTTGTGTCCTTGGATGAACAATTAGATCATTTTCGTCCTCGCTAGGCTAATTCTTGTCCCATTAGGGTTTTTTACCAATATTGTGCATCCAATAGGTGTTTTTGTGTCCTTGGATGAACAATTATGTCATTTTCGTCATCCCTAGGCTAATTCTTGTCCAATTAGGGTTTTTTACCAATCATGTGCATCCAATAGGTGTTTTGTGTCATTGGATGAACAATTAGGTCATTTTCGTCCTCCCTACACTTAATCTTGTCCAATTAGGGTTTTTAACCAATCTTGTGCATCCAATAGGTGTTTTGTGTCATTGGATGAACATTTAGGTCATTTTCGTCCTCCCTACACTTAATCTTGTCCAATTAGGGTTTTTAACCAATCTTGTTCATTCAATAGGTGTGTTGTGTCATTGGATGAACATTTAGGTCATTTTCGTCCTCCCTACACTTAATCTTGTTCAATTAGGGTTTCTGACCAATCTTGTGCATCCGACAGGTGTTTTTGTGTCATTGGATGAACAATTAGGTCATTTTCGTCCTCCCTAGGCTAATTCTTGTCCAATTAGGGTTTTTAACCAATCTTGTGCATCCAATAGGTGTTTTGTGTCATTGGATGAACTTAGGTCATTTTCGTCCTCCCTACACTTTATCTTGTCCAATTAGGGTTTCTAACCAATTGGTGTTTTTGTGTCATTGGATCAACAATTAGTTCATTTTCGTCCTCCCTATGATAATTCTTGTCCAATTAGGGTTTTTAACCAATCTTGTGCATCCAACAGGTGTTTTGTGTCATTGGATGAACATTTAGGTCATTTTCGTCCTCCCTACACTTAATCTTGTTCAATTAGGGTTTCTGACCAATCTTGTGCATCCGACAGGTGTTTTTGTGTCATTGGATGAACAATTAGGTCATTTTCGTCCTCCCTAGGCTAATTCTTGTCCAATTAGGGTTTTTAACCAATCTTGTGCTTCCAATAGGAGTTTTGTGTCATTGGATGAACACTTAGGTCATTTTCGTCCTTCCTACACTTTATCTTGTCCAATTAGGGTTTCTAACCAATCTTGTGCATCCAATTGGTGTTTTTGTGTCATTGGATGAACAATTAGGTCATTTTCGTCCTCTCTATGATAATTCTTGTCCAATTAGGGTTTTTAACCAATCTTGTGCATCCAATAGCTGTTTTGTGTCATTGGATGAACATTTAGGTCATTTTCGTCCTCCCTACACTTAATCTTGTTCAATTAGGGTTTCTGACCAATCTTGTGCATCCGACAGGTGTTTTTGTGTCATTGGATGAACAATTAGGTCATTTTCGTCCTCCCTAGGCGAATTCTTGTCCAATTAGGGTTTTTAACCAATCTTGTGCATCCAATAGGTGTTTTGTGTCATTGTATGAACATTTAGGTCATTTTCTTCCTCCCTACACTTAATCTTGTTCAATTAGGGTTTCTACCCAATCCTGTGCATCCGATAGGTGTTTTTGTGTCATTGGATGAACAATAAGGTCATTTTCTTCCTCCCTAGGCTAATTCTTGTCCAATTAGGGTTTTTAACCAATCTTGTGCATCCAATAGGTGTTTTGTGTCATTGGATGAACATTTAGGTCATTTTCGTCCTCCCTACACTTAATCTTGTTCAATTAGGGTTTCTGACCAATCTTGTGCATCCGACAGGTGTTTTTGTGTCATTGGATGAACAATTAGGTCATTTTCGTCCTCCCTAGGCGAATTCTTGTCCAATTAGGGTTTTTAACCAATCTTGTGCATCCAATAGGTGTTTTGTGTCATTGGATGAACATTTAGGTCATTTTCGTCCTCCCTACACTTAATCTTGTTCAATTAGGGTTTCTAACCAATCTTGTGTATCCGATAGGTGTTTTTGTGTCATTGGATGAACATTTAGGTCATTTTCGTCCTCCCTACACTTAATCTTGTTCAATTAGGGTTTCTGACCAATCTTGTGCATCCGACAGGTGTTTTTGTGTCATTGGATGAACAATTAGGTCATTTTCGTCCTCTCTATGATAATTCTTGTCGAATTAGGGTTTTTAACTAATCTTGTGCATCCAATAGGTGTTTTGTGTCATTGGATGAACATTTAGGTCATTTTCGTCCTCCCTACACTTAATCGTGTTCAATTAGGGATTCTAACCAATCTTGTGGATCCGATAGGTGTTTTTGTGTCATTGGATGAACAATTAGGTCATTTTCGTCCTCCCTAGGCTAATTCTTGTCCAATTAGGGTTTTTAACCAATCTTGTGCATCCAATAGGTGTTTTGTGTCATTGGATGAACATTTAGGTCATTTTCGTCCTCCTTATGCTAATTCTTATCCAATTAGGGTTTTTAACCAATCTTGTGCATCCAATAGGTGTTTTGTGTCATTGGATGAACATTTAGGTCATTTTCGTCCTCCTTAGGCTAATTCTTATCCAATTAGGGTTTTTAACCAATCTTGTGCATCCAATAGGTGTTTTGTGTTATTGGATGAACATTTAGGTCATTTTCGTCCTCTCTACACTTAATCTTGTTCAATTAGGGTTTCTAACCAATCTTGTGCATCCGATAGGTGTTTTTGTGTCATTGGATGAACAATTAGGTCATTTTCGTCCTCCCTAGGCTAATTCTTGTCCAATTAGGGTTTTTAACCAATCTTGTGCATCCAAGAGGTGTTTTGTGTCATTGGATGAACACTTAGATCATTTTCGTCCTCCCTAGGTTAATTGTTATCCAATTAGGGTTTTTAACCAATCTTGTGCATCCAATAAGTGTTTTGTGTCATCGGATGAACATTTAGGTCATTTTCGTCCTCCCTACACTTAATCTTGTCCAATTAGGGTTTTTAACCAATCTTGTGCATCCAATAGGTGTTTTGTGTCATTGGATGAACATTTAGGTCATTTTCGTCCTCCCTACACTTAATCTTGTCCAATTAGGGTTTTTAACCAATCTTGTGCATCTAATAGGTGTTTTGTGTCATTGGATGAATATTTACGTCATTTTCGTCCTCCCTAAACTTAATCCTGTCCAATTAGGGTTTCTAACAAATCTTGTGCATCCAATAGGTGTTTTTGTGTCATTGGATGAACAATTATGTCATTTTTGTCCTCCCTAGGCTAATTCTTGTCCAATTAGGGTTTTTAACCAATCTTGTGCATCTAATAGGTGTTTTATGTCATTAGATGAACATTTAGGTCATTTTCGTCCTCCCTACACTTAATCTTGTCCAATTAGGGTTTTTAACCAATCTTGTGCATCCAATAGGTGTTTTGTGTCATTGGATGAACATTTAGGTCATTTTCGTCCTCCCTACACTTAATCTTGTCCAATTAGGGTTTTTAACCAATCTTGTGCATCTAATAGGTGTTTTGTGTCATTGGATGAATATTTACGTCATTTTCGTCCTCCCTAAACTTAATCTTGTCCAATTAGGGTTTCTAACCAATCTTGTGCATCCAATAGGTGTTTTTGTGTCATTGGATGAACAATTAGGTCATTTTCGTCCTCCCTAGGCTAATTCTTGTCCAATTAGGGTGTTTAACCAATCTTGTGCATCCAATAGGTGTTTTTGTGTCATTGGATGAACATTTAGGTCATTTTCGTTCTCCCTAAACTTAATCTTGTCCAATTAGGGTTTCTGACCAATCTTGTGCATCCAATAGGTGTTTTTGTGTCATTGGATGAACAATTAGATCATTTTCGTCCTCCGTAGGCTAATTCTTGTCCAATTAGGGTTTTTAACCAATCTTGTGCATCCAATAGGTGTTTTGTGTCATTGGATGAACATTTAGGTCATTTTCGTCCTCCCTACACTTAATCTTGTCCAATTAGGGTTTTTAACCAATCTTGTGCATCTAATAGGTGTTTTGTGTCATTGGATGAACATTTACGTCGTTTTCGTCCTCCCTAAACTTAATCCTATCCAATTAGGGTTTCTAACAAATCTTGTGCATCCAATAGGTGTTTTTGTGTCATTGGATGAACAATTATGTCATTTTTGTCCTCCCTAGGCTAATTCTTGTCCAATTAGGGTTTCTAACCAATCTTGTGCATCCAATAGGTGTTTTGTGTCATTGGATGAACATTTAGGTCATTTTCATTCTCCCTACACTTAATCTTGTCCAATTAGGGTTTTTAACCAATCTTATGCATCCAATAGGTGTTTTTGTGTCATTGGATGAACATTTAGGTCATTTTCGTTCTCCC
The DNA here is from genome assembly GCA_037974835.1 of Cicer judaicum. Classification (NCBI taxonomy): domain Eukaryota; kingdom Viridiplantae; phylum Streptophyta; class Magnoliopsida; order Fabales; family Fabaceae; genus Cicer; species Cicer judaicum. The sequence continues at coordinate 205,087 of JBBPBS010000083.1, forward strand.
TAAACTTAATCTTGTCCAATTAGGGTTTCTGACCAATCTTGTGCATCCAATAGGTGTTTTTGTGTCATTGGATGAACAATTAGATCATTTTCGTCCTCCGTATGCTAATTCTTGTCCAATTAGTGTTTTTAACCAATCTTGTGCATCCAATAGGTGTTTTGTGTCATTGGATGAACATTTAGGTCATTTTCGTCCTCCCTACACTTAATCTTGTCCAATTAGGGTTTTTAACCAATCTTGTGCATCCGATAGGTGTTTTTGTGTCATTGGATGAACATTTAGGTCATTTTCGTCCTCCCTACACTTAATCTTGTCCAATTAGGGTTTTTAACCAATCTTGTTCATCCAATAGGTGTTTTGTGTCATTGGATGAACATTTAGGTCATTTTCGTCCTCCCTACACTTAATCTTGTTCAATTAGGGTTTCTGACCAATCTTGTGCATCCGACAGGTGTTTTTGTGTCATTGGATGAACAATTAGGTCATTTTCGTCCTCCCTAGGATAATTCTTGTCCAATTAGGGTTTTTAACCAATCTTGTGCATCCAATAGGTGTTTTGTGTCATTGGATGAACACTTAGGTCATTTTCGTCCTCCCTACACTTTATCTTGTCCAATTAGGGTTTCTAACAAATCTTGTGCATCCAATTGGTGTTTTTGTGTCATTGGATGAACAATTAGGTCATTTTCGTCCTCCTTATGATAATTCTTGTCCAATTAGGGTTTTTAACTAATCTTGTGCATCCAATAGGTGTTTTGTGTCATTGGATGAACATTTAGGTCATTTTCGTCCTCCCTACACTTAATCTTGTTCAATTAGGGTTTCTGACCAATCTTGTGCATCCGACAGGTGTTTTTGTGTCATTGGATGAACAATTAGGTCATTTTCGTCCTCCCTACACTTAATCTTGTCCAATTAGGGTTTTTAACCAATCTTGTTCATTCAATAGGTGTGTTGTGTCATTGGATGAATATTTAGGTCATTTTCGTCCTCCCTAAACTTAATCTTGTCCAATTAGGGTTTTTAACCAATCTTGTGTATCCAATAGGTGTTTTGTGTCATTGGATGAACATTTAGGTCATTTTCGTCCTCCCTAAACTTAATCTTGTCCAATTAGGGTTTTTAAGCAATCTTGTGCATCCAATAGGTGTTTTGAGTCATTGGATGAACATTTAGGTCATTTTCGTCCTCCCTACACTTAATCTTGTTCAATTAGGGTTTCTGACCAATCTTGTGCATCCGACAGGTGTTTTTGTGTCATTGGATGAACAATTAGGTCATTTTCGTCCTCCCTAGGCTAATTCTTGTCCAATTAGGGTTTTTAACCAATCTTGTGCATCCAATAGGTGTTTTGTGTCATTGGATGAACATTTAGGTAATTTTCGTCCTCCCTACACTTAATCTTGTCCAATTAGGGTTTTTAACCAATCTTGTGCATCCAATTGGTGTTTTGTGTCATTGGATGAACATTTAGGTCCTTTTCTTCCTCCCAAGGCTAATTCTTGTCCAATTAGGGTTTCTAACAAATCTTGTGCATCCAATAGGTATTTTTGTGTCATTGGATGAACAATTACGTCATTTTCGTCCTCCCTAGGCTAATTCTTGTCCAATTAGGGTTTCTAACCAATCTTGTGCATCCAATAGGTGTTTTGTGTCATTGGATGAACATTTAGGTCCTTTTCATCCTCCCTAGCCTATTTCTTGTCCAATTAGGGTTTCTAACCAATCTTGTGCATCCAATAGGTGTTTTTGTGTCATTGGATGAACAATTAGGTCATTTCCGTCCTCCCTAAACTTAATCTGGTCCAATTAGGGTTTCTAACCAATCTTGTGCATCCAATAGGTGTTTTTGTGTCATTGGATGAACAATTACGTTATTTCCGTCCTCCCTAGGCTAATTCAGGTCCAATTAGGGTTTCTAACCAATCTTGTGCATCCAATAGGTGTTTTTGTGTCATTGGATGAACAATTACGTCATTTTCGTCCTCCCTAGGCTAATTCTTGTCCAATTAGGGTTTCTAACCAATCTTGTGCATCCAATAGGTGTTTTTGTGTCATTGGATGACCATTTAGGTCATTTTCGTTCTCCCTAAACTTAATCTTGTCCAATTAGGGTTTTTAACCAATCTTATGCATCCAATAGGTGTTTTTGTGTCATTGGATGATCATTTAGGTCATTTTTGTTCTCCCTAAACTTAATCTTGTCCAATTAGGGTTTCTGACCAATCTTGTGCATCCAATAGGTGTTTTTGTGTCATTGGATGAACAATTAGATCATTTTCGTCCTCCATAGGCTAATTCTTGTCCAATTAGGGTTTTTAACCAATCTTGTGCATCCAATAGGTGTTTTGTGTCATTGGATGAACATTTAGGTCATTTTCGTCCTCCCTACACTTAATCTTGTCCAATTAGGGTTTTTAACCAATCTTGTGCATCTAATAGGTGTTTTGTGTCATTGGATGAACATTTAAGTCGTTTTCGTCCTCCCTAAACTTAATCCTGTCCAATTAGGGTTTCTAACAAATCTTGTGCATCCAATAGGTGTTTTTGTGTCATTGGATGAACAATTATGTCATTTTTGTCCTCCCTAGGCTAATTCTTGTCCAATTAGGGTTTCTAACCAATCTTGTGCATCCAATAGGTGTTTTGTGTCATTGGATGAACATTTAGGTCATTTTCATTCTCCCTACACTTAATCTTGTCCAATTAGGGTTTTTAACCAATCTTATGCATCCAATAGGTGTTTTTGTGTCATTGGATGAACATTTAGGTCATTTTCGTTCTCCCTAAACTTAATCTTGTCCAATTAGGGTTTCTGACCAATCTTGTGCATCCAATAGGTGTTTTTGTGTCATTGGATGAACAATTAGATCATTTTCGTCCTTCGTAGGCTAATTCTTGTCCAATTAGGGTTTTTAACCAATCTTGTGCATCCAATAGGTGTTTTGTGTCATTGGATGAACATTTAGGTCATTTTCGTCTTCCCTACACTTAATCTTGTCCAATTAGGGTTTTTAACCAATCTTGTGCATCTAATAGGTGTTTTGTGTCATTGGATGAACATTTAAGTCGTTTTCGTCCTCCCTAAACTTAATCCTGTCCAATTAGGGTTTCTAACAAATCTTGTGCATCCAATAGGTGTTTTTGTGTCATTGGATGAACAATTATGTCATTTTTGTCCTCCCTAGGCTAATTCTTGTCCAATTAGGGTTTCTAACCAATCTTGTGCATCCAATAGGTGTTTTGTGTCATTGGATGAACATTTAGGTCATTTTCATTCTCCCTACACTTAATCTTGTCCAATTAGGGTTTTTAACCAATCTTATGCATCCAATAGGTGTTTTTGTGTCATTGGATGAACATTTAGGTCATTTTCGTTCTCCCTAAACTTAATCTTGTCCAATTTGGGTTTCTGACCAATCTTGTGCATCCAATAGGTGTTTTTGTGTCATTGGATGAACAATTAGATCATTTTCGTCCTCCGTAGGCTAATTCTTGTCCAATTAGGGTTTTTAACCAATCTTGTGCATCCAATAGGTGTTTTGTGTCATTGGATGAATATTTAGGTCATTTTCGTCCTCCCTACACTTAATGTTGTCCAATTAGGGTTTTTAACCAATCTTGTGCATCTAATAGGTGTTTTGTGTCATTGGATGAACATTTACGTCATTTTCGTCCTCCCTAAACTTAATCCTGTCCAATTAGGGTTTCTAACAAATCTTGTGCATCCAATAGGTGTTTTTGTGTCATTGGATGAACAATTATGTCATTTTTGTCCTCCCTAGGCTAATTCTTGTCCAATTAGGGTTTTTAACCAATCTTGTGCATCTAATAGGTGTTTTATGTCATTGGATGAACATTTAGGTCATTTTCGTCCTCCCTACACTTAATCTTGTCCAATTAGGGTTTTTAACCAATCTTGTGCATCCAATAGGTGTTTTGTGTCATTGGATGAACATTTAGGTCATTTTCGTCCTCCCTACACTTAATCTTGTCCAATTAGGGTTTTTAACCAATCTTGTGCATCTAATAGGTGTTTTGTGTCATTGGATGAATATTTACGTCATTTTCGTCCTCCCTAAACTTAATCCTGTCCAATTAGGGTTTCTAACAAATCTTGTGCATCCAATAGGTGTTTTTGTGTCATTGGATGAACAATTATGTCATTTTTGTCCTCCCTAGGCTAATTCTTGTCCAATTAGGGTTTTTAACCAATCTTGTGCATCTAATAGGTGTTTTATGACATAGGATGAACATTTAGGTCATTTTCGTCCTCCCTACACTTAATCTTGTCCAATTAGGGTTTTTAACCAATCTTGTGCATCCAATAGGTGTTTTGTGTCATTGGATGAACATTTAGGTCATTTTCGTCCTCCCTACACTTAATCTTGTCCAATTAGGGTTTTTAACCAATCTTGTGCATCTAATAGGTGTTTTGTGTCATTGGATGAATATTTACGTCATTTTCGTCCTCCCTAAACTTAATCTTGTCCAATTAGGGTTTCTAACCAATCTTGTGCATCCAATAGGTGTTTTTGTGTCATTGGATGAACAATTAGGTCATTTTCGTCCTCCCTAGGCTAATTCTTGTCCAATTAAGTTTTTAACCAATCTTGTGCATCCAATAGGAGTTTTGTGTCATTGGATGAACAATTAGGTCATTTTCGTCCTCCCTAGGCTTATTCTTGTCCAATTAGGGTTACTAACCAATCTTGTGCATCCAATAGGTGTTTTGTGTCATTGGATGAACAATTAGGTCATTTTCGTCCTCCCTTGGCTAATTCTTGTCCAACTAGGGTTTTTAACCAATCTTGTGCATCCAATAGGTGTTTTTGTGTCATTGGATGAACAATTAGATCATTTTCGTCCTCCGTAGGCTAATTCTTGTCCAATTAGGGTTTTTAACCAATCTTGTGCATCCAATAGGTGTTTTGTGTCATTGGATGAACATTTAGGTCATTTTCGTCCTCCCTACACTTAATCTTGTCCAATTAGGGTTTTTAACCAATCTTGTGCATCTAATAGGTGTTTTGTGTCATTGGATGAACATTTACGTCGTTTTCGTCCTCCCTAAACTTAATCCTATCCAATTAGGGTTTCTAACAAATCTTGTGCATCCAATAGGTGTTTTTGTGTCATTGGATGAACAATTATGTCATTTTTGTCCTCCCTAGGCTAATTCTTGTCCAATTAGGGTTTCTAACCAATCTTGTGCATCCAATAGGTGTTTTGTGTCATTGGATGAACATTTAGGTCATTTTCATTCTCCCTACACTTAATCTTGTCCAATAAGGGTTTTTAACCAATCTTATGCATCCAATAGGTGTTTTTGTGTCATTGGATGAACATTTAGGTCATTTTCGTTCTCCCTAAACTTAATCTTGTCCAATTAGGGTTTCTGACCAATCTTGTGCATCCAATAGGTGTTGTGTCATTGGATGAACAATTAGGTCTTTTTCGTCCTCCCTAGGCTTATTCTTGTCCAATTAGGGTTTTTAACCAATCTTGTGTCATTGGATGAACAATTAGGTCATTTTCGTCCTCCCTACACTTAATCTTGTCCAATTAGGGTTTTTAACCAAACTTGTCCATCTAATAGGTGTTTTGTGTCATTGGATGAACATTTACGTCATTTTCGTCCTCCCTAAACTTAATCCTGTCCAATTAGGGTTTCTAACAAATCTTGTGCATCCAATAGGTGTTTTTGTGTCATTGGATGAACAATTATGTCATTTTTGTCCTCCCTAGGATAATTCTTGTCTAATTAGGGTTTTTAACCAATCTTGTGCATCTAATAGGTGTTTTATGTCATTAGATGAACATTTAGGTCATTTTCGTCCTCCCTACACTTAATCTTGTCCAATTAGGGTTTTTAACCAATCTTGTGCATCCAATTGGTGTTTTGTGTCATTGGATGAACATTTAGGTCCTTTTCAACCTCCCTAGGCTAATTCTTGTCCAATTAGGGTTTCTAACCACTCTTGTGCATCCAATAGGTGTTTTTGTGTCATTGGATGAACAATTAGGTCATTTTCGTCCTCCCTAAACTTAATCTGGTCCAATTAGGGTTTCTAACCAATCTTGTGCATCCAATAGGTGTTTGTGTGTCATTGGATGAACAATTACGTCATTTTCGTCCTCCCTAGGCTAATTTTTGTCCAATTAGGGTTTCTAACCAATCTTGTGCATCCAATAGGTGTTTTGTCTCATTGGATGAACATTTAGGTCCTTTTCATCCTCCCTAGGCTAATTCTTGTCCAATTAGGGTTTCTAACCAATCTTGTGCATCCAATAGGTGTTTTGTGTCATTGGATGAACATTTAGGTCATTTTCATTCTCCCTACACTTAATCTTGTCCAATTAGGGTTTTTAACCAATCTTATGCATCCAATAGGTGTTTTTGTGTCATTGGATGAACATTTAGGTCATTTTCGTTCTCCCTAAACTTAATCTTGTCCAATTTGGGTTTCTGACCAATCTTGTGCATCCAATAGGTGTTTTTGTGTCATTGGATGAACAATTAGATCATTTTCGTCCTCCGTAGGCTAATTCTTGTCCAATTAGGGTTTTTAACCAATCTTGTGCATCCAATAGGTGTTTTGTGTCATTGGATGAATATTTAGGTCATTTTCGTCCTCCCTACACTTAATCTTGTCCAATTAGGGTTTTTAACCAATCTTGTGCATCCAATAGGTGTTTTGTGTCATTGGATGAACATTTAGGTCATTTTCGTCCTCCCTACACTTAATCTTGTCCAATTAGGGTTTTTAACCAATCTTGTGCATCTAATAGGTGTTTTGTGTCATTGGATGAATATTTACGTCATTTTCGTCCTCCCTAAACTTAATCGTGTCCAATTAGGGTTTCTAACAAATCTTGTGCATCCAATAGGTGTTTTTGTGTCATTGGATGAACAATTATGTCATTTTTGTCCTCCCTAGGCTAATTCTTGTCCAATTAGGGTTTTTAACCAATCTTGTGCATCTAATAGGTGTTTTATGTCATTAGATGAACATTTAGGTCATTTTCGTCCTCCCTACACTTAATCTTGTCCAATTAGGGTTTTTAACCAATCTTGTGCATCCAATAGGTGTTTTGTGTCATTGGATGAACATTTAGGTCCTTTTCATCCTCCCTAGGCTAATTCTTGTCCAATTAGGGTTTCTAACCAATCTTGTGCATCCAATAGGTGTTTGTGTGTCATTGGATGAACAATTACGTCATTTTCGTCCTCCCTAGGCTAATTCTTGTCCAATTAGGGTTTCTAACCAATCTTGTGCATCCAATAGGTGTTTTGTGTCATTGGATGAACATTTAGGTCCTTTTCATCCTCCCTAGGCTAATTCTTGTCAAATTAGGGTTTCTAACCAATCTTGTGCATCCAATAGGTGTTTGTGTGTCATTGGATGAACAATTACGTCATTTTCGTCCTCCCTAGGCTAATTCTTGTCCAATTAGGGTTTCTAACCAATCTTGTGCATCCAATAGGTGTTTTGTGTCATTGGATGAACATTTAGGTCCTTTTCATCCTCCCTAGGCTAATTCTTGTCCAATTAGGGTTTCTAACCAATCTTGTGCATCCAATAGGTGTTTTTGTGTCATTGGATGAACAATTAGGTCATTTTCGTCCTCCCTAAACTTAATCTGGTCCAATTAGGGTTTCTAACCAATCTTGTGCATCCAATAGGTGTTTTTGTGTCATTGGATGAACAATTACGTCATTTCCGTCCTCCCTAGGCTAATTCTTGTCCAATTAGGGTTTCTAACCAATCTTGTGCATCCAATAGGTGTTTTGTGTCATTGGATGAACATTTAGGTCCTTTTCATCCTCCCTAGGCTAATTCTTGTCCAATTAGGGTTTCTAACCAATCTTGTGCATCCAATAGGTGTTTTTGTGTCATTGGATGAACAATTAGGTCATTTTCGTCCTCCCTAAACTTAATCTGGTCCAATTAAGGTTTCTAACCAATCTTGTGCATCCAATAGGTGTTTTTGTGTCATTGGATGAACAATTACGTCATTTCCGTCCTCCCTAGGCTAATTCTTGTCCAATTAGGGATTCTAACCAATCTTGTGCATCCCATAGGTGTTTTGTGTCATTGGATGAACATTTAGGTCATTTTCATTCTCCCTACACTTAATCTTGTCCAATTAGGGTTTTTAACCAATCTTATGCATCCAATAGGTGTTTTTGTGTCATTGGATGAACATTTAGGTCATTTTCGTTCTCCCTAAACTTAATCTTGTCCAATTAGGGTTTCTGACCAATCTTGTGCATCCAATAGGTGTTTTTGTGTCATTGGATGAACAATTAGATCATTTTCGTCCTCCGTAGGCTAATTCTTGTCCAATTAGGGTTTTAACCAATCTTGTGCATCCAATAGGTGTTTTGTGTCATTGGATGAACATTTAGGTCGTTTTCGTCCTCCCAACACTTAATCTTGTCCAATTAGGGTTTTTAACCAATCTTGTGCATCTAATAGGTGTTTTGTGTCATTGGATGAACATTTACGTCGTTTTCGTCCTCCCTAAACTTAATCCTATCCAATTAGGGTTTCTAACAAATCTTGTGCATCCAATAGGTGTTTTTGTGTCATTGGATGAACAATTATGTCATTTTTGTCCTCCCTAGGCTAATTCTTGTCCAATTAGGGTTTCTAACCAATCTTGTGCATCCAATAGGTGTTTTGTGTCATTGGATGAACATTTAGGTCATTTTCATTCTCCCTACACTTAATCTTGTCCAATAAGGGTTTTTAACCAATCTTATGCATCCAATAGGTGTTTTTGTGTCATTGGATGAACATTTAGGTCATTTTCGTTCTCCCTAAACTTAATCTTGTCCAATTAGGGTTTCTGACCAATCTTGTGCATCCAATAGGTGTTTTTGTGTCATTGGATGAACAATGAGATCATTTTCGTCCTCCGTAGGCTAATTCTTGTCCAATTAAGGTTTTTAACCAATCTTGTGCATCCAATAGGTGTTTTGTGTCATTGGATGAACATTTAGGTCATTTTCGTCTTCCCTACACTTAATCTTGTCCAATTAGGGTTTTTAACCAATCTTGTGCATCTAATAGGTGTTTTGTGTCATTGGATGAACATTTAAGTCGTTTTCGTCGTCCCTAAACTTAATCCTGTCCAATTAGGGTTTCTAACAAATCTTGTGCATCCAATAGGTGTTTTTGTGTCATTGGATGAACAATTATGTCATTTTTGTCCTCCCTAGGCTAATTCTTGTCCAATTAGGGTTTCTAACCAATCTTGTGCATCCAATAGGTGTTTTGTGTCATTGGATGAACATTTAGGTCATTTTCATTCTCCCTACACTTAATCTTGTCCAATTAGGGTTTTTAACCAATCTTATGCATCCAATAGGTGTTTTTGTGTCATTGGATGAACATTTAGGTCATTTTCGTTCTCCCTAAACTTAATCTTGTCCAATTTGGGTTTCTGACCAATCTTGTGCATCCAATAGGTGTTTTTGTGTCATTGGATGAACAATTAGATCATTTTCGTCCTCCGTAGGCTAATTCTTGTCCAATTAGGGTTTTTAACCAATCTTGTGCATCCAATAGGTGTTTTGTGTCATTGGATGAATATTTAGGTCATTTTCGTCCTCCCTACACTTAATGTTGTCCAATTAGGGTTTTTAACCAATCTTGTGCATCTAATAGGTGTTTTGTGTCATTGGATGAACATTTACGTCATTTTCGTCCTCCCTAAACTTAATCCTGTCCAATTAGGGTTTCTAACAAATCTTGTGCATCCAATAGGTGTTTTTGTGTCATTGGATGAACAATTATGTCATTTTTGTCCTCCCTAGGCTAATTCTTGTCCAATTAGGGTTTTTAACCAATCTTGTGCATCTAATAGGTGTTTTATGTCATTAGATGAACATTTAGGTCATTTTCGTCCTCCCTACACTTAATCTTGTCCAATTAGTGTTTTTAACCAATCTTGTGCATCCAAGTTTTGTGTCATTGGATGAACATTTAGGTCCTTTTCATCCTCCCTAGGCTAATTCTTGTCCAATTAGGGTTTCTAACCAATCTTGTGCATCCAATAGGTGTTTTCGTGTCTATGGATGAACAATTAGGTCATTTTCGTCCTCCCTAAACTTAATCTGGTCCAATTAGGGTTTCTAACCAATCTTGTGCATCCAATAGGTGTTTGTGTGTCATTGGATGAACAATTACGTCATTTTCGTCCTCCCTAGGCTAATTCTTGTCCAATTAGGGTTTCTAACCAATCTTGTGCATCCAATAGGTGTTTTGTGTCATTGGATGAACATTTAGGTCCTTTTCATCCTCCCTAGGCTAATTCTTGTCCAATTAGGGTTTCTAACCAATCTTGTGCATCCAATAGGTGTTTTTGTGTCATTGGATGAACAATTAGGTCATTTTCGTCCTCCCTAAACTTAATCTGGTCCAATTAAGGTTTCTAACCAATCTTGTGCATCCAATAGGTGTTTTTGTGTCATTGGATGAACAATTACGTCATTTCCGTCCTCCCTAGGCTAATTCTTGTCCAATTAGGGATTCTAACCAATCTTGTGCATCCCATAGGTGTTTTGTGTCATTGGATGAACATTTAGGTCATTTTCATTCTCCCTACACTTAATCTTGTCCAATTAGGGTTTTTAACCAATCTTATGCATCCAATAGGTGTTTTTGTGTCATTGGATGAACATTTAGGTCATTTTCGTTCTCCCTAAACTTAATCTTGTCCAATTAGGGTTTCTGACCAATCTTGTGCATCCAATAGGTGTTTTTGTGTCATTGGATGAACAATTAGATCATTTTCGTCCTCCGTATGCTAATTCTTGTCCAATTAGTGTTTTTAACCAATCTTGTGCATCCAATAGGTGTTTTGTGTCATTGGATGAACATTTAGGTCATTTTCGTCCTCCCTACACTTAATCTTGTCCAATTAGGGTTTTTAACCAATCTTGTGCATCCAATAGGTGTTTTGTGTCATTGGATGAACATTTAGGTCATTTTCGTCCTCCCTACACTTAATCTTGTCCAATTAGGGTTTTTAACCAATCTTGTGCATCTAATAGGTGTTTTGTGTCATTGGATGAATATTTACGTCATTTTCGTCCTCCCTAAACTTAATCCTGTCCAATTAGGGTTTCTAACAAATCTTGTGCATCCAATAGGTGTTTTTGTGTCATTGGATGAACAATTATGTCATTTTTGTCCTCCCTAGGCTAATTCTTGTCCAATTAGGGTTTTTAACCAATCTTGTGCATCTAATAGGTGTTTTATGTCATTAGATGAACATTTAGGTCATTTTCGTCCTCCCTACACTTAATCTTGTCCAATTAGGGTTTTTAACCAATCTTGTGCATCCAATAGGTGTTTTGTGTCATTGGATGAACATTTAGGTCCTTTTCATCCTCCCTAGGCTAATTCTTGTCCAATTAGGGTTTCTAACCAATCTTGTGCATCCAATAGGTGTTTGTGTGTCATTGGATGAACAATTACGTCATTTTCGTCCTCCCTAGGCTAATTCTTGTCCAATTAGGGTTTCTAACCAATCTTGTGCATCCAATAGGTGTTTTGTGTCATTGGATGAACATTTAGGTCCTTTTCATCCTCCCTAGGCTAATTCTTGTCAAATTAGGGTTTCTAACCAATCTTGTGCATCCAATAGGTGTTTGTGTGTCATTGGATGAACAATTACGTCATTTTCGTCCTCCCTAGGCTAATTCTTGTCCGATTAGGGTTTCTAACCAATCTTGTGCATCCAATAGGTGTTTTTGTGTCATTGGATGAACAATTAGGTCATTTTCGTCCTCCCTAAACTTAATCTGGTCCAATTAGGGTTTCTAACCAATCTTGTGCATCCAATAGGTGTTTTTGTGTCATTGGATGAACAATTACGTCATTTCCGTCCTCCCTAGGCTAATTCTTGTCTAATTAGGGTTTTTAACCAATCTTGTGCATCTAATAGGTGTTTTATGTCATTAGATGAACATTTAGGTCATTTTCGTCCTCCCTACACTTAATCTTGTCCAATTAGGGTTTTTAACCAATCTTGTGCATCCAATAGGTGTTTTATGTCATTGGATGAACATTTAGGTCCTTTTCATCCTCCCTAGGCTAATTCTTGTCCAATTAGGGTTTCTAACCACTCTTGTGCATCCAATAGGTGTTTTTGTGTCATTGGATGAACAATTAGGTCATTTTCGTCCTCCCTAAACTTAATCTGGTCCAATTAGGGTTTCTAACCAATCTTGTGCATCCAATAGGTGTTTGTGTGTCATTGGATGAACAATTACGTCATTTTTGTCCTCCCTAGGCTAATTTTTGTCCAATTAGGGTTTCTAACCAATCTTGTGCATCCAATAGGTGTTTTGTGTCATTGGATGAACATTTAGGTCCTTTTCATCCTCCCTAGGCTAATTCTTGTCCAATTAGGGTTTCTAACCAATCTTGTGCATCCAATAGGTGTTTTTGTGTCATTGGATGAACAATTAGGTCATTTTCGTCCTCCCTAAACTTAATCTGGTGCAATTAGGGTTTCTAACCAATCTTGTGCATCCAATAGGTGTTTTTGTGTCATTGCATGAACAATTACGTCATTTCCGTCCTCCCTAGGCTAATTCTTGTCCAATTAGGGTTTCTAACCAATCTTGTGCATCCAATAGGTGTTTTGTGTCATTTGATGAACATTTAGGTCATTTTCATTCTCCCTACACTTAATCTTGTCCAATTAGGGTTTTTAACCAATCTTATGCATCCAATAGGTGTTTTGTGTCATTGGATGAACATTTAGGTCAATTTCGTCCTCCCTACACTTAATCTTGTCCAATTAGGGTTTTTAACCAATCTTGTGCATCCAATAGGTGTTTTGTGTCATTGGATGAACATTTAGGTCATTTTCGTCCTCCCTACACTTACTCTTGTCCAATTAGGGTTTTTAACCAATCTTGTGCATCTAATAGGTGTTTTGTGTCATTGGATGAACATTTACGTCATTTTCGTCCTCCCTAAACTTAATCCTGTCCAATTAGGGTTTCTAACAAATCTTGTGCATCCAATAGGTGTTTTTGTGTCATTGGATGAACAATTATGTCATTTTTGTCCTCCCTAGGCTAATTCTTGTCCAATTAGGGTTTTTAACCAATCTTGTGCATCTAATAGGTGTTTTATGTCATTAGATGAACATTTAGGTCATTTTCGTCCTCCCTACACTTAATCTTGTCCAATTAGGGTTTTTAACCAATCTTGTGCATCCAATAGGTGTTTTGTGTCATTGGATGAACATTTAGGTCATTTTCGTCCTCCCTACACTTAATCTTGTCCAATTAGGGTTTTTAACCAATCTTGTGCATCTAATAGGTGTTTTGTGTCATTGGATGAATATTTACGTCATTTTCGTCCTCCCTAAACTTAATCTTGTCCAATTAGGGTTTCTAACCAATCTTGTGCATCCAATAGGTGTTTTTGTGTCATTGGATGAACAATTAGGTCATTTTCGTCCTCCCTAGGCTAATTCTTATCCAATTAGGGTTTTTAACCAATCTTGTGCATCCAATAGGTGTTTTGTGTCATTGGATGAACATTTAGGTCATTTTCATCCTCCCTCAACTTAATCTTGTCCAATTAGGGTTTTTAACCAATCTTGTGCATCCAATAGGTGTTTTGTGTCATTGGATGAACATTTAGGTCATTTTCGTCCTCCCTACACTTAATCTTGTCCAATTAGGGTTTTTAACCAATCTTGTGCATCCAATAGGTGTTTTGTGTCATTGGATGAACATTTAGGTCATTTTCGTCCTCCCTACACTTAATCTTGTCCAATTAGGGTTTTTAAGCAATCTTGTGCATCCATTAGGTGTTTTGTGTCATTGGATCCACAATTAGGTCATTTTCGTCCTCCCTAAACTTAATCTTGTCCAATTTGTGTTTCTAACCAATCCTGTGCATCCAATAGGTGTTTTGTGTCATTGGATGAACATTTAGGTCATTTTCATCTTCCCTAGGCTTATGCTTGTTCAATTAGAGTTTCTAACCAATCTTGTGCATCCAATAGTTGTGTTTGTGTCATTGGATGAACAATTAGGTCATTTTCGACCTCCCTAGGCTTCTTCTTGTCCAATTAGGGTTTTTAACCAATCTTGTGCATCCAATAGGTGTGTTTGTGTCGTTGGATGATTTTTATGTCATTTTCGACCTCCCTACACTTAATCTTGTCCAATTAGGGTTTCTAACCAATCTTGTGCATCCAATAGGTGTTTTTGTGTCATTGGATGAACAATTAGGTGATTTTCGTCCTCCCTAGGCTAATTCTTGTCCAATTAGGGTTTTTAACCAATCCTATGCATCCAATAGGTGTTTTTTGTCATTGGATGAACATTTAGCTCATTTTCATCCTCCCTAGGCTAATTCTTGTCCAATTAGGGTTTTTAACCAATCTTGTGCATCCAATAGGTGTTTTGTGTCATTGGATGAACATTTAGGTCATTTTCGTCCTCCCTACACTTAATCTTGTCCAATTAGGGTTTTTAACCAATCTTGTGCATCCAATTGTTGTTTTTGTGTCATTAGATGAACATTTAGCTCATTTTCGTTCTCCCTAAACTTAATCTTGTCCAATTAGGGTTTCTGACCAATCTTGTGCATCCAATAGGTGTTTTTGTGTCATTGGATGAACAATTAGGTCATTTTCGTCCTCCCTAGGCTAATTCTTGTCCAATTAGGGTTTTTAACCAATCTTGTGCATCCAATAGGTGTTTTGTGTCATTGGATGAAAATTTAGGTCATTTTCGTCCTCCCTACACTTAATCTTGTCCAATTAGGGTTTTTAACCAATCTTGTGCATCCAATAGGTGTTTTGTGTCATTGGATGAACATTTAGGTCATTTTCGTCCTCCCTACACTTAATCTTGTCCAATTAGGGTTTTTAACCAATCTTGTGCATCCAATAGGTGTTTTGTGTCATGGGATGAACATTTAGGTCATTTTCGTCCTCCCTACACTTAATCTTGTCCAATTAGGGTTTTTAACCAATCTTGTGCATCCAATAGGTGTTTTGTGTCATTGGATGAACATTTAGGTCATTTTCGTCCTCCCTACACTTAATCTTGTCCAATTAGGGTTGTTAACCAATCTTGTGCATCCAATAGGTGTTTTGTGTCATTGGATGAACATTTAGGTCATTTTCGTCCTCCCTAGGCTAATTCTTGTCCAATTAGGGTTTTTAACCAATCTTGTGCATCCAATAGGTGTTTTGTGTCATTGGATGAACATTTACGTCATTTTCGTCCTCCCTAAACTTAATCTTGTCCAATTAGGGTTTCTAACCAATCTTGTGCATCCAATAGGTGTTTTTGTGTCATTGGATGAACAATTACGTCATTTTCGTCCTCCCTAGGCTAATTCTTGTCCAATTAGGGTTTCTAACCAATCTTGTGCATCCAATAGGTGTTTTGTGTCATTGGATGAACATTTAGGTCCTTTTCATCCTCCCTAGCCTATTTCTTGTCCAATTAGGGTTTCTAACCAATCTTGTGCATCCAATAGGTGTTTTTGTGTCATTGGATGAACAATTAGGTCATTTCCGTCCTCCCTAAACTTAATCTGGTCCAATTAGGGTTTCTAACCAATCTTGTGCATCCAATAGGTGTTTTTGTGTCATTGGATGAACAATTACGTTATTTCCGTCCTCCCTAGGCTAATTCAGGTCCAATTAGGGTTTCTAACCAATCTTGTGCATCCAATAGGTGTTTTTGTGTCATTGGATGAACAATTACGTCATTTTCGTCCTCCCTAGGCTAATTCTTGTCCAATTAGGGTTTCTAACCAATCTTGTGCATCCAATAGGTGTTTTTGTGTCATTGGATGACCATTTAGGTCATTTTCGTTCTCCCTAAACTTAATCTTGTCCAATTAGGGTTTTTAACCAATCTTATGCATCCAATAGGTGTTTTTGTGTCATTGGATGATCATTTAGGTCATTTTTGTTCTCCCTAAACTTAATCTTGTCCAATTAGGGTTTCTGACCAATCTTGTGCATCCAATAGGTGTTTTTGTGTCATTGGATGAACAATTAGATCATTTTCGTCCTCCATAGGCTAATTCTTGTCCAATTAGGGTTTTTAACCAATCTTGTGCATCCAATAGGTGTTTTGTGTCATTGGATGAACATTTAGGTCATTTTCGTCCTCCCTACACTTAATCTTGTCCAATTAGGGTTTTTAACCAATCTTGTGCATCTAATAGGTGTTTTGTGTCATTGGATGAACATTTAAGTCGTTTTCGTCCTCCCTAAACTTAATCCTGTCCAATTAGGGTTTCTAACAAATCTTGTGCATCCAATAGGTGTTTTTGTGTCATTGGATGAACAATTATGTCATTTTTGTCCTCCCTAGGCTAATTCTTGTCCAATTAGGGTTTCTAACCAATCTTGTGCATCCAATAGGTGTTTTGTGTCATTGGATGAACATTTAGGTCATTTTCATTCTCCCTACACTTAATCTTGTCCAATTAGGGTTTTTAACCAATCTTATGCATCCAATAGGTGTTTTTGTGTCATTGGATGAACATTTAGGTCATTTTCGTTCTCCCTAAACTTAATCTTGTCCAATTAGGGTTTCTGACCAATCTTGTGCATCCAATAGGTGTTTTTGTGTCATTGGATGAACAATTAGATCATTTTCGTCCTTCGTAGGCTAATTCTTGTCCAATTAGGGTTTTTAACCAATCTTGTGCATCCAATAGGTGTTTTGTGTCATTGGATGAACATTTAGGTCATTTTCGTCTTCCCTACACTTAATCTTGTCCAATTAGGGTTTTTAACCAATCTTGTGCATCTAATAGGTGTTTTGTGTCATTGGATGAACATTTAAGTCGTTTTCGTCCTCCCTAAACTTAATCCTGTCCAATTAGGGTTTCTAACAAATCTTGTGCATCCAATAGGTGTTTTTGTGTCATTGGATGAACAATTATGTCATTTTTGTCCTCCCTAGGCTAATTCTTGTCCAATTAGGGTTTCTAACCAATCTTGTGCATCCAATAGGTGTTTTGTGTCATTGGATGAACATTTAGGTCATTTTCATTCTCCCTACACTTAATCTTGTCCAATTAGGGTTTTTAACCAATCTTATGCATCCAATAGGTGTTTTTGTGTCATTGGATGAACATTTAGGTCATTTTCGTTCTCCCTAAACTTAATCTTGTCCAATTTGGGTTTCTGACCAATCTTGTGCATCCAATAGGTGTTTTTGTGTCATTGGATGAACAATTAGATCATTTTCGTCCTCCGTAGGCTAATTCTTGTCCAATTAGGGTTTTTAACCAATCTTGTGCATCCAATAGGTGTTTTGTGTCATTGGATGAATATTTAGGTCATTTTCGTCCTCCCTACACTTAATGTTGTCCAATTAGGGTTTTTAACCAATCTTGTGCATCTAATAGGTGTTTTGTGTCATTGGATGAACATTTACGTCATTTTCGTCCTCCCTAAACTTAATCCTGTCCAATTAGGGTTTCTAACAAATCTTGTGCATCCAATAGGTGTTTTTGTGTCATTGGATGAACAATTATGTCATTTTTGTCCTCCCTAGGCTAATTCTTGTCCAATTAGGGTTTTTAACCAATCTTGTGCATCTAATAGGTGTTTTATGTCATTGGATGAACTTTTAGGTCATTTTCGTCCTCCCTATACTTAATCTTATCCAATTAGGGTTTTTAACCAATCTTGTGCATCCAATAGGTGTTTTGTGTCATTGGATGAACAATTAGATCATTTTCGTCATCGCTAGGCTAATTCTTGTCCAATTAGGGTTTTTAACCAATCTTGTGCATCCAATAGGTGTTTTGTGTCATTGGATGAACATTTAGGTCATTTTCGTCCTCCCTACACTTAATCATGTCCAATTAGGTTTTTTAACCAATCTTGTGCATCCAATAGGTGTTTTGTGCATTGGATGAACATTTAGGTAATTTTCGTCCTCCCTACACTTAATCTTGTCCAATTAGGGTTTTTAACCAATCTTGTCCATCTAATAGGTGTTTTGTGTCATTGGATGAACATTTACGTCATTTTCGTCCTCCCTAAACTTAATCTTGTCCAATTAGGGTTTCTAACCAATCTTTTGCATCCAATAGGTGTTTTTGTGTCATTGGATGAACAATTAGATCATTTTCGTTCTCCCTAGGCTAATTCTTGTCCAATTAGGGTTTTTAACCAATCTTGTGCATCCAATAGGTGTTGTGTCATTGGATGAACAATTAGGTCTTTTTCGTCCTCCCTAGGCTTATTCTTGTCCAATTAGGGTTTTTAACCAATCTTGTGTCATTGGATGAACAATTAGGTCATTTTCGTCCTCCCTACACTTAATCTTGTCCAATTAGGGTTTTTAACCAAACTTGTCCATCTAATAGGTGTTTTGTGTCATTGGATGAATATTTACGTCATTTTCGTCCTCCCTAAACTTAATCTTGTCCAATTAGGGTTTCTAACCAATCTTATGCATCCAATAGGTGTTTTTGTGTCCTTGGATGAACAATTAGATCATTTTCGTCATCGCTATGCTAATTCTTGTCCAATTAGGGTTTTTAACCAATCTTGTGCATCCAATAGGTGTTTTTGTGTCATTCGATGAACAATTAGATCATTTTCGTCCTCCCTAGGCAAATTCTTGTCCAATTAGGGTTTTTAACCAATCTTGTGTCATTGGATGAACAATTATGTCATTTTCGTCCTCCCTAGGGTTATTCTTGTCCAATTAGGGTTTCTAACCAATCTTGTGCATCCAATAGGTGTTTTGTGTCATTGGATGAACATTTAGGTCATTTTCGTTCTCCCTAAACTTAATCTTGTCCAATTAGGGTTTCTAACCAATCTTGTGCATCCAATCGGTGTTTTTGTGTCATTGGAAGAATATTTAGGTCATTTTCGTCGTCCATTCACTTAATCTTGTCCAATTAGGGTTTTTAACCAATCTTCTGCATCCAATAGGTGTTTTGTGTCATTGAATGAACATTTAAGTCCTTTTCATCCTCCCTAGGCTAATTCTTGTCCAATTAGGGTTTCTAACCAATCTTGTGCATCCAATAGGTGTTTTTGTGTCATTGGATGAACAATTAGGTCATTTTCGTCCTCCCTAAACTTAATCTGGTCCAATTAGGGTTTCTAACAAATCTTGTGCATCTAATAGGTGTTTTGTGTCATTGGATGAACATTTACGTCATTTTCGTCCTCCTTACACTTAATCTTGTCCAATTAGGGTTTTTAACCAATATTGTGCATCCAATAGGTGTTTTTGTGTCATTGGATGAACATTTAGGTCATTTTCGTTCTCCCTAAACTTAATCTTATCCAATTAGGGTTTCTGACCAATCTTGTGCATCCAATCGGTGTTTTTGTGTCATTGGAAGAATATTTAGGTCATTTTCGTCCTCCATTCACTTAATCTTGTCCAATTAGGGTTTTTAACCAATCTTCTGCATCCAATAGGTGTTTTGTGTCATTGAATGAACATTTAGGTCCTTTTCATCCTCCCTAGGCTAATTCTTGTCCAATTAGGGTTTCTAATCAATCTTGTGCATCCAATAGGTGTTTTTGTGTCATTGGATGAACAATTAGATCATTTTCATCCTCCCTAGGCAAATTCTTGTCCAATTAGGGTTTTTAACCAATCTTGTGTCATTGGATGAACAATTATGTCATTTTCGTTCTCCCTAGGCTTATTCTTGTCCAATTAGGGTTTCTAACCAATCTTGTGCATCCAATAGGTGTTTTGTGTCATTGGATGAACAATTAGGTCATTTTTGTCCTCCCTAGGCTAATTCTTTTCCAATTAGGGTTTTTAACCAATCTTGTGCATCTAATAGGTGTTTTGTGTCATTGGATGAACATTTTCGTCATTTTCGTCCTCCCTAAACTTAATCTTTTCCAATTAGGGTTTCTAACCAATCTTGTGCATCCAATAGGTGTTATTGTGTCATTGGATGAACAATTAGGTCATTTTCGTCCTCCCTAGGCTAATTCTTGTCCAATTATGGTTTCTAACCAATCTTGTGCATCCAATAGGTGTTTTGTGTCATTGGATGAACATTTTGGTCCTTTTCGTCCTCCCTAGTCTAATTCTTGTCCAATTAGGGTTTCAAACCAATCTTGTGCATCCAATAGGTTTTTTTGTGTCATTGGATGAACAATTAGGTCATTTTCGTCCTCCCTAAACTTAATCTTGTCCAATTAGGGTTTCTAACCCATCTTGTGCATCCAATCGGTGTTTTTGTGTCATTGGATGAACATTTAGGTCATTTTCGTTCTCCCTAAACTTAATCTTGTCCAATTAGGGTTTTTAACCAATCTTGTGCATCCAATCGGTGTTTTTGTGTCATTGGAAGATTATTTAGGTCATTTTCGTCCTCCCTTCACTTAATCTTGTCCAATTAGTGTTGTTAACCAATCTTGTGCATCCAATTGGTGTTTTGTGTCATTGGATGAACATTTAGGTCCTTTTCGTCCTCCCTAGGCTAATTCTTGTCCAATTAGGGTTTCTAACAAATCTTGTGCATCTAATAGGTGTTTTGTGTCATTGGATGAACATTTACGTCATTTTCATCCGCCCTAAACTTAATCTTGTCCAATTAGGGTTTCTAACCAATCTTGTGCATCCAATAGGTGTTTTTGTGTCTTCGGATGAACATTTAGGTCATTTTCGTTCTCCCTAAACTTAATCTTGTCCAATTAGGGTTTCTGACCAATCTTGTGCATCCAATCAGTGTTTTTGTGTCATTCGAAGAATATTTAGGTCATTTTCGACCTCCATTCACTTAATCTTGTCCAATTAGGGTTTTTAACCAATCTTCTGCATCCAATAGGTGTTTTGTGTCATTGAATGAACATTTAGGTCCTTTTCATCCTCCCTAGGCTAATTCTTGTCCAATTAGGGTTTCTAACCAATCTTGTGCATCCAATTGGTGTTTTTGTCTCATTGGATGAACAATTAGGTCATTTTCGTCCTCCCTAAACATAATCTGGTCCAATTAGGGTTTCTAACCAATCTTGTGCATCCAATAGGTGTTTTTGTGTCATTGGATGAACCATTACGTCATTTTCGTCCTCCCTAGGCTAATTCTTGACCAATTAGGGTTTCTAACCAATCTTGTGCATCCAATAGGTGTTTTGTGTCATTGGATGAACATTTAGGTCATTTTCATTCTCCCTACACTTAATCTTGTCCAATTAGGGTTTTCAACCAATCTTATGCATCCAATAGGTGTTTTTGTGTCATTCGAAGAACATTTAGGTCATTTTCGTTTTCCCTAAACTTAATCTTGTCCAATTAGGGTTTCTGACCAATCTTGTGCATCCAATAGGTGTTTTTGTGTCATTGGATGAACAATTAGATCATTTTCGTCCTCCGTATGCTAATTCTTGTCCAATTAGTGTTTTTAACCAATCTTGTGCATCCAATAGGTGTTTTGTGTCATTGGATGAACATTTAGGTCATTTTCGTCCTCCCTACACTTAATCATGTCCAATTAGGGTTTTTAACCAATATTGTGCATCCACTAGGTGTTTTTGTGTCATTGGATGAACATTTAGGTCATTTTCGTTTTCCCTAAACTTAATCTTGTCCAATTAGGGTTTCTGACCAATCTTGTGCATCCAATCGGTGTTTTTGTGTCATTGGAAGAATATTTAGGTCATTTTCATCCTCCATTCACTTAATCTTGTCCAATTAGGGTTTTTAACCAATCTTCTGCATCCAATAGGTGTTTTGTGTCATTGAATGAACATTTAGGTCCTTTTCATCCTCCCTAGGCTAATTCTTGTCCAATTAGGGTTTCTAACCAATCTTGTGCATCCAATTGGTGTTTTTGTGTCATTGGATGAACAATTAGGTCATTTTCGTCCTCCCTAAACATAATCTTGTCCAATTAGGGTTTCTAACCAATCTTGTGCATCCAATAGGTGTTTTTGTGTCATTGGATGAACCATTACGTCATTTTCGTCCTCCCTAGGCTAATTCTTGACCAATTAGGGTTTCTAACCAATCTTGTGCATCCAATAGGTGTTTTGTGTCATTGGATGAACATTTAGGTCATTTTCATTCTCCCTACACTTAATCTTGTCCAATTAGGGTTTTTAACCAATCTTATGCATCCAATAGGTGTTTTTGTGTCATTGGAGGAACATTTAGGTCATTTTCGTTTTCCCTAAACTTAATCTTGTCCAATTAGGGTTTTTGACCAATCTTGTGCATCCAATAGGTGTTTTTGTGTCATTGGATGAACAATTAGATCATTTTCGTCCTCCGTATGCTAATTCTTGTCCAATTAGTGTTTTTAACCAATCTTGTGCATCCAATAGGTGTTTTGTGTCATTGGATGAACATTTAGGTCATTTTCGTCCTCCCTACACTTAATCTTGTCCAATTAGGGTTTTTAACAATTATTGTGCATCCAATAGGTGTTTTTGTGTCATTGGATGAACATTTAGGTCATTTTCGTTCTCCCTAAACTTAATCTTGTCCAATTAGGGTTTCTGACCAATCTTGTGCATCCAATCGGTGTTTTTGTGTCATTGGAAGAATATTTAGGTCATTTTCATCCTCCATTCACTTAATCTTGTCCAATTAGGGTTTTTAACCAATCTTCTGCATCCAATAGGTGTTTTGTGTCATTGAATGAACATTTAGGTCCTTTTCATCCTCCCTAGGCTAATTCTTGTCCAATTAGGGTTTCTAACCAATCTTGTGCATCCAATTGGTGTTTTTGTGTCATTGGATGAACAATTAGGTCATTTTCGTCCTCCCTAAACATAATCTGGTCCAATTAGGGTTTCTAACCAATCTTGTGCATCCAATAGGTGTTTTTGTGTCATTGGATGAACCATTACGTCATTTTCGTCCTCCCTAGGCTAATTCTTGACCAATTAGGGTTTCTAACCAATCTTGTGCATCCAATAGGTGTTTTGTGTCATTGGATGAACATTTAGGTCATTTTCATTCTCCCTACACTTAATCTTGTCCAATTAGGGTTTTCAACCAATCTTATGCATCCAATAGGTGTTTTTGTGTCATTCGATGAACATTTAGGTCATTTTCGTTTTCCCTAAACTTAATCTTGTCCAATTAGGGTTTCTGACCAATCTTGTGCATCCAATAGGTGTTTTTGTGTCATTGGATGAACAATTAGATCATTTTCGTCCTCCGTATGCTAATTCTTGTCCAATTAGTGTTTTTAACCAATCTTGTGCATCCAATAGGTGTTTTGTGTCATTGGATGAACATTTAGGTCATTTTCGTCCTCCCTACACTTATTCATGTCCAATTAGGGTTTTTAACCAATATTGTGCATCCACTAGGTGTTTTTGTGTCATTGGATGAACATTTAGGTCATTTTCGTTTTCCCTAAACTTAATCTTGTCCAAT
Source organism: Cicer judaicum (assembly GCA_037974835.1). Taxonomy (NCBI): domain Eukaryota; kingdom Viridiplantae; phylum Streptophyta; class Magnoliopsida; order Fabales; family Fabaceae; genus Cicer; species Cicer judaicum. Next base: position 228,491 of record JBBPBS010000083.1, read on the forward strand.
TAGGGTTTCTGACCAATCTTGTGCATCCAATCGGTGTTTTTGTGTCATTGGAAGAATATTTAGGTCATTTTCATCCTCCATTCACTTAATCTTGTCCAATTAGGGTTTTTAACCAATCTTCTGCATCCAATAGGTGTTTTGTGTCATTGAATGAACATTTAGGTCCTTTTCATCCTCCCTAGGCTAATTCTTGTCCAATTAGGGTTTCTAACCAATCTTGTGCGTCCAATTGGTGTTTTTGTGTCATTGGATGAACAATTAGGTCATTTTCGTCCTCCCTAAACATAATCTGGTCCAATTAGGGTTTCTAACCAATCTTGTGCATCCAATAGGTGTTTTTGTGTCATTGGATGAACCATTACGTCATTTTCGTCCTCCCTAGGCTAATTCTTGACCAATTAGGGTTTCTAACCAATCTTGTGCATCCAATAGGTGTTTTGTGTCATTGGATGAACATTTAGGTCATTTTCATTCTCCCTACACTTAATCTTGTCCAATTAGGGTTTTTAACCAATCTTATGCATCCAATAGGTGTTTTGGTGTCATTGGAGGAACATTTAGGTCATTTTCGTTTTCCCTAAACTTAATCTTGTCCAATTAGGGTTTTTGACCAATCTTGTGCATCCAATAGGTGTTTTTGTGTCATTGGATGAACAATTAGATCATTTTCGTCCTCCGTATGCTAATTCTTGTCCAATTAGTGTTTTTAACCAATCTTGTGCATCCAATAGGTGTTTTGTGTCATTGGATGAACATTTAGGTCATTTTCGTCCTCCCTACACTTAATCTTGTCCAATTAGGGTTTTTAACAATTATTGTGCATCCAATAGGTGTTTTTGTGTCATTGGATGAACATTTAGGTCATTTTCGTTCTCCCTAAACTTAATCTTGTCCAATTAGGGTTTCTGACCAATCTTGTGCATCCAATCGGTGTTTTTGTGTCATTGGAAGAATATTTAGGTCATTTTCGTCGTCCATTCACTTAATCTTGTCCAATTAGGCTTTTTAACCAATCTTCTGCATCCAATAGATGTTTTGTGTCATTGAATGAACATTTAGGTCCTTTTCGTCCTCCCTAGGCTAATTCTTGTCCAATTAGGGTTTCTAACAAATCTTGTGCATCTAATAGGTGTTTTGTGTCATTGGATGAACATTTACGTCATTTTCATCCGCCCTAAACTTAATCTTGTCCAATTAGGGTTTCTAACCAATCTTGTGCATCCAATAGGTGTTTTTGTGTCTTCGGATGAACATTTAGGTCATTTTCGTTCTCCCTAAACTTAATCTTGTCCAATTAGGGTTTCTGACCAATCTTGTGCATCCAATCAGTGTTTTTGTGTCATTCGAAGAATATTTAGGTCATTTTCGTCCTCCATTCACTTAATCTTGTCCAATTAGGGTTTTTAACCAATCTTCTGCATCCAATAGGTGTTTTGTGTCATTGAATGAACATTTAGGTCCTTTTCATCCTCCCTAGGCTAATTCTTGTCCAATTAGGGTTTCTAACCAATCTTGTGCATCCAATTGGTGTTTTTGTGTCATTGGATGAACAATTAGGTCATTTTCGTCCTCCCTAAACATAATCTGGTCCAATTAGGGTTTCTAACCAATCTTGTGCATCCAATAGGTGTTTTTGTGTCATTGGATGAACCATTACGTCATTTTCGTCCTCCCTAGGCTAATTCTTGACCAATTAGGGTTTCTAACCAATCTTGTGCATCCAATAGGTGTTTTGTGTCATTGGATGAACATTTAGGTCATTTTCATTCTCCCTACACTTAATCTTGTCCAATTAGGGTTTTCAACCAATCTTATGCATCCAATAGGTGTTTTTGTGTCATTCGATGAACATTTAGGTCATTTTCGTTTTCCCTAAACTTAATCTTGTCCAATTAGGGTTTCTGACCAATCTTGTGCATCCAATAGGTGTTTTTGTGTCATTGGATGAACAATTAGATCATTTTCGTCCTCCGTATGCTAATTCTTGTCCAATTAGTGTTTTTAACCAATCTTGTGCATCCAATAGGTGTTTTGTGTCATTGGATGAACATTTAGGTCATTTTCGTCCTCCCTACACTTATTCATGTCCAATTAGGGTTTTTAACCAATATTGTGCATCCACTAGGTGTTTTTGTGTCATTGGATGAACATTTAGGTCATTTTCGTTTTCCCTAAACTTAATCTTGTCCAATTAGGGTTTCTGACCAATCTTGTGCATCCAATCGGTGTTTTTGTGTCATTGGAAGAATATTTAGGTCATTTTCATCCTCCATTCACTTAATCTTGTCCAATTAGGGTTTTTAACCAATCTTCTGCATCCAATAGGTGTTTTGTGTCATTGAATGAACATTTAGGTCCTTTTCATCCTCCCTAGGCTAATTCTTGTCCAATTAGGGTTTCTAACCAATCTTGTGCGTCCAATTGGTGTTTTTGTGTCATTGGATGAACAATTAGGTCATTTTCGTCCTCCCTAAACATAATCTGGTCCAATTAGGGTTTCTAACCAATCTTGTGCATCCAATAGGTGTTTTTGTGTCATTGGATGAACCATTACGTCATTTTCGTCCTCCCTAGGCTAATTCTTGACCAATTAGGGTTTCTAACCAATCTTGTGCATCCAATAGGTGTTTTGTGTCATTGGATGAACATTTAGGTCATTTTCATTCTCCCTACACTTAATCTTGTCCAATTAGGGTTTTTAACCAATCTTATGCATCCAATAGGTGTTTTTGTGTCATTGGATGAACATTTAGGTCATTTTCGTTTTCCCTAAACTTAATCTTGTCCAATTAGGGTTTCTGACCAATCTTGTGCATCCAATAGGTGTTTTTGTGTCATTGGATGAACAATTAGATCATTTTCGTCCTCCGTATGCTAATTCTTGTCCAATTAGTGTTTTTAACCAATCTTGTGCATCCAATAGGTGTTTTGTGTCATTGGATGAACATTTAGGTCATTTTCGTCCTCCCTACACTTAATCATGTCCAATTAGGGTTTTTAACCAATATTGTGCATCCACTAGGTGTTTTTGTGTCATTGGATGAACATTTAGGTCATTTTCGTTTTCCCTAAACTTAATCTTGTCCAAGTAGGGTTTCTGACCAATCTTGTGCATCCAATCGGTGTTTTTGTGTCATTGGAAGAATATTTAGGTCATTTTCATCCTCCATTCACTTAATCTTGTCCAATTAGGGTTTTTAACCAATCTTCTGCATCCAATAGGTGTTTTGTGTCATTGAATGAACATTTAGGTCCTTTTCATCCTCCCTAGGCTAATTCTTGTCCAATTAGGGTTTCTAACCAATCTTGTGCATCCAATTGGTGTTTTTGTGTCATTGGATGAACAATTAGGTCATTTTCGTCCTCCCTAAACATAATCTGGTCCAATTAGGGTTTCTAACCAATCTTGTGCATCCAATAGGTGTTTTTGTGTCATTGGATGAACCATTACGTCATTTTCGTCCTCCCTAGGCTAATTCTTGACCAATTAGGGTTTGTAACCAATCTTGTGCATCCAATAGGTGTTTTGTGTCATTGGATGAACATTTAGGTCATTTTCATTCTCCCTACACTTAATCTTGTCCAATTAGGGTTTTTAACCAATCTTATGCATCCAATAGGTGTTTTTGTGTCATTGGAGGAACATTTAGGTCATTTTCGTTTTCCCTAAACTTAATCTTGTCCAATTAGGGTTTTTGACCAATCTTGTGCATCCAATAGGTGTTTTTGTGTCATTGGATGAACAATTAGATCATTTTCGTCCTCCGTATGCTAATTCTTGTCCAATTAGTGTTTTTAACCAATCTTGTGCATCCAATAGGTGTTTTGTGTCATTGGATGAACATTTAGGTCATTTTCGTCCTCCCTACACTTAATCTTGTCCAATTAGGGTTTTTAACAATTATTGTGCATCCAATAGGTGTTTTTGTGTCATTGGATGAACATTTAGGTCATTTTCGTTCTCCCTAAACTTAATCTTGTCCAATTAGGGTTTCTGACCAATCTTGTGCATCCAATCGGTGTTTTTGTGTCATTGGAAGAATATTTAGGTCATTTTCGTCGTCCATTCACTTAATCTTGTCCAATTAGGCTTTTTAACCAATCTTCTGCATCCAATAGATGTTTTGTGTCATTGAATGAACATTTAGGTCCTTTTCATCCTCCCTAGGCTAATTCTTGTCCAATTAGGGTTTCTAACCAATCTTGTGCATCCAATTGGTGTTTTTGTGTCATTGGATGAACAATTAGGTCATTTTCGTCCTCCCTAAACATAATCTGGTCCAATTAGGGTTTCTAACCAATCTTGTGCATCCAATAGGTGTTTTTGTGTCATTGGATGAACCATTACGTCATTTTCGTCCTCCCTAGGCTAATTCTTGACCAATTAGGGTTTCTAACCAATCTTGTGCATCCAATAGGTGTTTTGTGTCATTGGATGAACATTTAGGTCATTTTCATTCTCCCTACACTTAATCTTGTCCAATTAGGGTTTTTAACCAATCTTATGCATCCAATAGGTGTTTTTGTGTCATTGGATGAACATTTAGGTCATTTTCGTTTTCCCTAAACTTAATCTTGTCCAATTAGGGTTTCTGACCAATCTTGTGCATCCAATAGGTGTTTTTGTGTCATTGGATGAACAATTAGATCATTTTCGTCCTCCGTATGCTAATTCTTGTCCAATTAGTGTTTTTAACCAATCTTGTGCATCCAATAGGTGTTTTGTGTCATTGGATGAACATTTAGGTCATTTTCGTCCTCCCAACAGTTAATCTTGTCCAATTAGGGTTTTTAACCAATATTGTGCATCCAATAGGTGTTTTTGTGTCATTGGATGAACATTTAGGTCATTTTCGTTCTCCCTAAACATAATCTGGTCCAATTAGGGTTTCTAACCAATCTTGTGCATCCAATAGGTGTTTTTGTGTCATTGGATGAACAATTAGGTCATTTTCGTCCTCCCTAAACATAATCTGGTCCAATTAGGGTTTCTAACCAATCTTGTGCATCCAATAGGTGTTTTTGTGTCATTGGATGAACCATTACGTCATTTTCGTCCTCCCTAGGCTAATTCTTGACCAATTAGGGTTTCTAACCAATCTTGTGCATCCAATAGGTGTTTTGTGTCATTGGATGAACATTTAGGTCATTTTCATTCTCCCTACACTTAATCTTGTCCAATTAGGGTTTTTAACCAATCTTATGCATCCAATAGGTGTTTTTGTGTCATTGGATGAACATTTAGGTCATTTTCGTTTTCCCTAAACTTAATCTTGTCCAGTTAGGGTTTCTGACCAATCTTGTGCATCCAATAGGTGTTTTTGTGTCATTGGATGAACAATTAGATCATTTTCGTCCTCCGTATGCTAATTCTTGGCCAATTAGTGTTTTTAACCAATCTTGTGCATCCAATAGGTGTTTTGTGTCATTGGATGAACATTTAGGTCATTTTCGTCCTCCCTACACTTAATCTTGTCCAATTAGGGTTTTTAACAATTATTGTGCATCCAATAGGTGTTTTTGTGTCATTGGATGAACATTTAGGTCATTTTCGTTCTCCCTAAACTTAATCTTGTCCAATTAGGGTTTCTGACCAATCTTGTGCATCCAATCGGTGTTTTTGTGTCATTGGAAGAATATTTAGGTCATTTTCGTCGTCCATTCACTTAATCTTGTCCAATTAGGCTTTTTAACCAATCTTCTGGATCCAATAGGTGTTTTGTGTCATTGGATGAACATTTAGGTCATTTTCGTCCTCCCTACACTCAATCTTGTCCAATTAGGGTTTTTAACCAATATTGTGCATCCAATAGGTGTTTTTGTGTCATTGGATGAACATTTAGGTCCTTTTCGTTCTCCCTAAACTTAATCTTGTCCAATTAGGGTTTCTGACCAATCTTGTGCATCCAATCGGTGTTTTTGTGTCATTGGATGAATATTTAGGTCATTTTCATCCTCCATTCACTTAATCTTGTCCAATTAGGGTTTTTAACCAATCTTCTACATCCAATAGGTGTTTTGTGTCATTGAATGAACATTTAGGTCCTTTTCATCCTCCCTAGGCTAATTCTTGTCCAATTAGGGTTTCTAACCAATCTTGTGCATCCAATTGGTGTTTTTGTGTCATTGGATGAACAATTAGGTCATTTTCGTCCTCCCTAAACATAATCTGGTCCAATTAGGGTTTCTAACCAATCTTGTGCATCCAATAGGTGTTTTTGTGTCATTGGATGAACCATTACGTCATTTTCGTCCTCCCTAGGCTAATTCTTGACCAATTAGGGTTTCTAACCAATCTTGTGCATCCAATAGGTGTTTTGTGTCATTGGATGAACATTTAGGTCATTTTCATTCTCCCTACACTTAATCTTGTCCAATTAGGGTTTTCAACCAATCTTATGCATCCAATAGGTGTTTTTGTGTCATTCGATGAACATTTAGGTCATTTTCGTTTTCCCTAAACTTAATCTTGTCCAATTAGGGTTTCTGACCAATCTTGTGCATCCAATAGGTGTTTTTGTGTCATTGGATGAACAATTAGATCATTTTCGTCCTCCGTATGCTAATTCTTGTCCAATTAGTGTTTTTAACCAATCTTGTGCATCCAATAGGTGTTTTGTGTCATTGGATGAACATTTAGGTCATTTTCGTCCTCCCTACACTTATTCATGTCCAATTAGGGTTTTTAACCAATATTGTGCATCCACTAGGTGTTTTTGTGTCATTGGATGAACATTTAGGTCATTTTCGTTTTCCCTAAACTTAATCTTGTCCAATTAGGGTTTCTGACCAATCTTGTGCATCCAATCGGTGTTTTTGTGTCATTGGAAGAATATTTAGGTCATTTTCATCCTCCATTCACTTAATCTTGTCCAATTAGGGTTTTTAACCAATCTTCTGCATCCAATAGGTGTTTTGTGTCATTGAATGAACATTTAGGTCCTTTTCATCCTCCCTAGGCTAATTCTTGTCCAATTAGGGTTTCTAACCAATCTTGTGCGTCCAATTGGTGTTTTTGTGTCATTGGATGAACAATTAGGTCATTTTCGTCCTCCCTAAACATAATCTGGTCCAATTAGGGTTTCTAACCAATCTTGTGCATCCAATAGGTGTTTTTGTGTCATTGGATGAACCATTACGTCATTTTCGTCCTCCCTAGGCTAATTCTTGACCAATTAGGGTTTCTAACCAATCTTGTGCATCCAATAGGTGTTTTGTGTCATTGGATGAACATTTAGGTCATTTTCATTCTCCCTACACTTAATCTTGTCCAATTAGGGTTTTTAACCAATCTTATGCATCCAATAGGTGTTTTTGTGTCACTGGATGAACATTTAGGTCATTTTCGTTTTCCCTAAACTTAATCTTCTCCAATTAGGGTTTCTGACCAATCTTGTGCATCCAATAGGTGTTTTTGTGTCATTGGATGAACAATTAGATCATTTTCGTCCTCCGTATGCTAATTCTTGTCCAATTAGTGTTTTTAACCAATCTTGTGCATCCAATAGGTGTTTTGTGTCATTGGATGAACATTTAGGTCATTTTCGTCCTCCCTACACTTAATCTTGTCCAATTAGGGTTTTTAACAATTATTGTGCATCCAATAGGTGTTTTTGTGTCATTGGATGAACATTTAGGTCATTTTCGTTCTCCCTAAACTTAATCTTGTCCAATTAGGGTTTCTGACCAATCTTGTGCATCCAATCGGTGTTTTTGTGTCATTGGAAGAATATTTAGGTCATTTTCGTCATCCATTCACTTAATCTTGTCCAATTAGGGTTTTTAACCAATCTTCTGCATCCAATAGGTGTTTTGTGTCATTGAATGAACATTTAGGTCCTTTTCATCCTCCCTAGGCTAATTCTTGTCTAATTAGGGTTTCAAACCAATCTTGTGCATCCAATAGGTGTTTTTGTGTCATTGGATGAACAATTAGGTCATTTTCGTCATCCCTAAACTTAATCTGGTCCAATTAGGGTTTCTAACCAATCTTGTGCATCCAATTTGTGTTTTTGTGTCATTGGATGAACAATTAGGTCATTTTCGTCCTCCCTAAACATAATCTGGTCCAATTAGGGTTTTTAACCAATCTTGTGCATCCAATAGGTGTTTTTGTGTCATTGGATGAACCATTACGTCATTTTCGTCCTCCCTAGGCTAATTCTTGACCAATTAGGGTTTCTAACCAATCTTGTGCATCCAATAGGTGTTTTGTGTCATTGGATGAACATTTAGGTCATTTTCATTCTCCCTACACTTAATCTTGTCCAATTAGGGTTTTTAACCAATCTTATGCATCCAATAGGTGTTTTTGTGTCATTGGATGAACATTTAGGTCATTTTCGTTCTCCCTAAACTTAATCTTGTCCAATTAGGGTTTCTGACCAATCTTGTGCATCCAATAGGTGTTTTTGTGTCATTGGATGAACAATTAGATCATTTTCGTCCTCCGTAGGCTAATTCTTGTCCAATTAGGGTTTTTAACCAATCTTGTGCATCCAATAGGTGTTTTGTGTCATTGGATGAACATTTAGGTCATTTTCGTCCTCCCTACACTTAATCTTGTCCAATTAGGGTTTTTAACCAATCTTGTGCATCCAATAGGTGTTTTGTGTCATTGGATGAACATTTAAGTCATTTTCGTCCTCCCAACACTTAATCTTGTTCAATTAGGGTTTCTAACCAATCTTGTGCATCCGATAGGTGTTTTTGTGTCATTGGATGAACATTTAGGTCATTTTCGTCCTCCCTACACTTAATCTTGTCCAATTAGGGTTTTTAACCAATCTTGTTCATTCAATAGGTGTGTTGTGTCATTGGATGAATATTTTGGTCATTTTCGTCCTCCCTAAACTTAATCTTATCCAATTACGGTTTTTAACCAATCTTGTGCATCCAATAGGTGTTTTGTGTCATTGGATGAATATTTAGGTCATTTTCGTCCTCCCTACAGTTAATCTTGTTCAATTAGGGTTTCTAACCAATCTTGTGCATCCGATAGGTGTTTTTGTGTCATTGGATGAACATTTAGGTCATTTTCGTCCTCCCTACACTTAATCTTGTCCAATTAGGGTTTTTAACCAATCTTGTTCATTCAATAGGTGTGTTGTGTCATTGGATGAATATTTATGACATTTTCGTCCTCCCTAAACTTAATCTTGTTCAATTAGGGTTTTTGACCAATCTTGTGCATCCGACAGGTGTTTTTGTGTCATTAGATGAACAATTAGGTCATTTTCGTCCTCCCTAGGCTAATTCTTGTCCAATTAGGGTTTTTAACCAATCTTGTGCATCCAATAGGTTTTTTGTGTCATTGGATGAACACTTAGGTCATTTTCGTCCTCCCTACACTTTATCTTGTCCAATTAGGGTTTCTGAACAATCTTGTGCATCCAATTGGTGTTTTTGTGTCATTGGATGAACAATTAGGTCATTTTCGTCCTCTCTATGATAATTCTTGTCCAATTAGGGTTTTTAACCAATCTTGTGCATCCAATAGGTGTTTTGTGTCATTGGATGAACATTTAGGTCATTTTCGTCCTCCTTAGGCTAATTCTTATCCAATTAAGGTTTTTAACCAATCTTGTGAATCCAATAGGTGTTTTGTGTCATTGGATGAACATTTAGGTCATTTTCGTCCTCCCTATATTTAATCTTGTTCAATTAGGGTTTCTAACCAATCTTGTGCATCCGATAGGTGTTTTTGTGTCATTGGATGAACATTTAGGTCATTTTCGTCCTCCCTACACTTAATCTTGTCCAATTAGGGTTTTTAACCAATCTTGTTCATTCAATAGGTGTGTTGTGTCATTGGATGAATATTTAGGTCATTTTCGTCCTCCCTAAACTTAATCTTATCCAATTACGGTTTTTAACCAATCTTGTGCATCCAATAGGTGTTTTGTGTCATTGGATGAACATTTAGGTCATTTCCGTCCTCCCTACAGTTAATCTTTTTCAATTAGGGTTTCTAACCAATCTTGTGCATCCGATAGGTGTTTTTGTGTCATTGGATGAACATTTAGGTCATTTTCGTCCTCCCTACACTTAATCTTGTCCAATTAGGGTTTTTAACCAATCTTGTTCATTCAATAGGTGTGTTGTGTCATTGGATGAATATTTATGACATTTTCGTCCTCCCTAAACTTAATCTTGTCCAATTAGGGTTTTTAACCAATCTTGTGCATCCAATAGGTGTTTTGTGTCATTGGATGAACATTTAGGTCATTTTCGTCCTCCCTAGGCTAATTCTTGTCCAATTAGGGTTTTTAACCAATCTTGTGCATCCAATAGATGTTTTGTGTCAATGGATGAAAATTTAGGTCATTTTCGTTCTCCCTAGGCTTATTCTTGTCCAATTAGGGTTTTTCACCAATCTTGTGCATCCAATAGGTGTTTTTGTGTCATTGGATGAACAATTAGGTCATTTTCGTCCTCCCTAGGCTAATTCTTGTCCAATTAGGGTTTTTAACCAATCTTGTGCATCCAATAGGTGTTTTTGTGTCATAAGCTGAAAATTTTGGTCCTTTTCGTCCTCCCGACACTTAATACTTGTCCAATAAGGATTTTTAACCAATCTTGTGCATCCAATAGGTGTTTTGTGTCATTGGATGAACATTTAGGTCATTTTCGTCCTCCCTAAAGTTTGTTTGGTCCAATTAGGGTTTCTATCCAATCTTGTGCATCCAATAGGTGTTTTTGTGTCATTGGATGAACAATTAGGTCATTTTCGTCCTCCCTAGGCTTATTCTTGTCCAATTAGGGTTTTTAACCAATCTTGTGCATCCAATAGGTGTTTTTGTGTCATTGGATGAACATTTAGGTCCTTCTCGTCCTCCCTACACTTAATCTTGTCCAATTAGGGTTTCTAACCTGTCTTGTGCATCCAATAGGTGTTTTTGTGTCATTGGATGAACATTTAGGTTATTTTCGTCCTCCCTAGGCTAATTCTTCTCCAATTAGGGTTTCTAACCAATCTTGTGCATCCAATAGGTGTGTTTGTGTCATTGGATGAACAATTAGGTCATTTTCGTCCTCCCTAGGCTTATTCTTGTCCAATTAGGGTTTCTAACCAGTCTTGTGCATCCAATAGGTGTTTTTGTGTCATTGGATGAACAATTAGGTCATTTTCGTGCTCCCTATGCTAATACTTCTCCAATTAGGATTTTTAACCAATCTTGTGCATCCAATAGGTGTTTTTGTGTCATTGGATGAACATTTAGGTCCTTCTTGTCCTCCCTACACTTAATCTTGTCCAATTAGGGTTTCTAACCAATCTTGTGCATCCAATAGGTGTTTTTGTGTCATTGGATGAACAATTAGGTCATTTTCGTCCTCCCTAGGCTAATTCTTGTCCAATTAGGGTTTTTAACCAATCTTGTGCATCCAAAAGGTGTTTTGTGTCATTGGATGAACATTTAGGTCAATTTCGTCGTCCCTAATCTTAATCTTGTCCAATTGGGGTTTCTAACCAATCTTGTGCATCCAATAGGTGCTTTTGTGTCCTTGGATGAACATTTAGGTCATTTTCGTCCTCCCTAGGCTAATTCTTGTCCAATTAGGGTTTCTAACCAATCTTGTGCATCCAATAGGTGTGTTTGTGTCATTGCATGAACAATTAGGTCATTTTCGTCCTCCCTAGGCTTATTCTTGTCCAATTAGGGTTTTTAACCAATCTTGTGCATCCAATAGGTGTTTTGTGTCATTGGATATACAATTTGGTCATTTACGTTCTCCCTAAACTTAATCTTGTCCAATTAGGGTTTCTAACCAATCTTGTGCATCCAATAGGTGTGTTTGTGTCATTGGATGAACAATTAGGTCATTTTCGTCCTCCCAAGTCTTATTCTTGTCCAATTAGGGTTTCTAACCAATCTTGTGCATCCAATAGGTGTTTTTGTGTTATTGGATGAACAATTAGGTCATTTTCGTCCTCCCTAGGCTTATTCTTGTCCAATTAGGGTTTTTAACCAATCTTGTGCATCCAATAGGTGCTTTGTGTCATTGGATATACAATTTGGTCATTTTCGTCCTCCGTAAACTTAATCTTGTCCAATTAGGGATTCTAACCAATCTTGTGCATCCAATAGGTGTTTTTGTGTCATTGGATGAACAATTAGGTCATTTTCGTCCTTCCTAGGCTTATTCTTGTCCAATTAGGATTTCTAACCAATCTTGTGTATCCAATAGGTGTTTTTGTGTCATTGGATGAACAATTAGGTCATTTTCGTGCTCCCTAGGCTAATTCTTGTCCAATTAGGGTTTTTAACAAATCTTGTGCATCCAATAGGTGATTTTGTGTCATTGGATGAACATTTAGGTCCTTCTCATCCTCCCTACACTTAATCTTGTCCGATTAAGGTTTATAACCAGTCTAGTGCATCGAATAGGTGTTTTTATGTCGTTGGATGAACAATTAGGTCATTTTCGTGCTCCCTAGGCTAATACTTGTCCAATTAGGACTTTTAACCAATCTTGTGAATCCAATAGGTGTTTTTGTGTCATTGGATGAACATTTAGGTCCTTCTCGTCCTCCCTACACTTAATCTTGTCCAATAAGGGTTTCTAACCAGTCTTGTGCATCCAATAGGTGTTTTTGTGTCATTGGATGAACAATTAGGTCATTTTCGTGCTCCCTATGCTAATACTTCTCCAATTAGGATTTTTAACCAATCTTGTGCATCCAATAGGTGTTTTTGTGTCATTGGATGAACATTTAGGTCCTTCTCGTCCTCCCTACACTTAATCTTGTCCAATTAGGGTTTCTAACCAATCTTGTGCATCCAATAGGTGTTTTTGTGTCATTGGATGAACAATTAGGTCATTTTCGTCCTCCCTAGGCTAATTCTTGTCCAATTAGGGTTTTTAACCAATCTTGTGCATCCAAAAGCTGTTTTGTGTCATTGGATGAACAATTAGGTCATTTTCGTGCTCCCTATGCTAATACTTCTCCAATTAGGATTTTTAACCAATCTTGTGCATCCAATAGGTGTTTTTGTGTCATTGGATGAACATTTAGGTCCTTCTCGTCCTCCCTACACTTAATCTTGTCCAATTAGGGTTTCTAACCAATCTTGTGCATCCAATAGGTGTTTTTGTGTCATTGGATGAACAATTAGGTCATTTTCGTCCTCCCTAGGCTAATTCTTGTCCAATTAGTGTTTTTAACCAATCTTGTGCATCCAATAGGTGTTTTGTGTCATTGGATGAACATTTAGGTCATTTTCGTCCTCCCTACACTTAATCTTGTCCAATTAGGGTTTTTAACAATTATTGTGCATCCAATAGGTGTTTTTGTGTCATTGGATGAACATTTAGGTCATTTTCGTTCTCCCTAAACTTAATCTTGTCCAATTACGGTTTCTGACCAATCTTGTGCATCCAATCGGTGTTTTTGTGTAATTGGAAGAATATTTAGGTCATTTTCGTCGTCCATTCACTTAATCTTGTCCAATTAGGCTTTTTAACCAATCTTCTGGATCCAATAGGTGTTTTGTGTCATTGAATGAACATTTAGGTCCTTTTCATCCTCCCTAGGCTAATTCTTGTCCAATTAGGGTTTCTAACCAATCTTGTGCATCCAATTGGTGTTTTTGTGTCATTGGATGAACATTTAGGTCCTTTTCATTCTCCCTACACTTAATCTTGTCCAATTAGGGTTTTTAACCAATCTTATGCATCCAATAGGTGTTTTTGTGTCACTGGATGAACATTTAGGTCATTTTCGTTTTCCCTAAACTTAATCTTCTCCAATTAGGGTTTCTGACCAATCTTGTGCATCCAATAGGTGTTTTTGTGTCATTGGATGAACAATTAGATCATTTTCGTCCTCCGTATGCTAATTCTTGTCCAATTAGTGTTTTTAACCAATCTTGTGCATCCAATAGGTGTTTTGTGTCATTGGATGAACATTTAGGTCATTTTCGTCCTCCCTACACTTAATCTTGTCCAATTAGGGTTTTTAACCAATATTGTGCATCCAATAGGTGTTTTTGTGTCATTGGATGAACATTTAGGTCATTTTCGTTCTCGCTAAACTTAATCTTGTCCAATTAGGGTTTCTGACCAATCTTGTGCATCCAATCGGTGTTTTTGTGTCATTGGAAGAATATTTAGGTCATTTTCGTCATCCATTCACTTAATCTTGTCTAATTAGGGTTTTTAACCAATCTTCTGCATCCAATAGGTGTTTTGTGTCAAATTATGAACATTTAGGTCCTTTTCATCCTCCCTAGGCTAATTCTTGTCTAATTAGGGTTTCAAACCAATCTTGTGCATCCAATAGGTGTTTTTGTGTCATTGGATGAACAATTAGGTCATTTTCGTCATCCCTAAACTTAATCTGGTCCAATTAGGGTTTCTAACCATTCTTGTGCATCCAATAGATGTTTTTGTGTCATTGGATGAACATTTAGGTCATTTTCGTTCTCCCTACACTTAATCTTGTCCAATTAGGGTTTCTGACCAATCTTGTGCATCCAATAGGTGTTTTTGTGTCATTGGATGAACATTTAGGTCATTTTCGTTTTCCCTAAACTTAATCTTCTCCAATTAGGGTTTTTAACCAATCTTCTGCATCCAATAGGTGTTTTGTGTCATTGAATGAACATTTAGGTCCTTTTCATCCTCCCTAGGCTAATTCTTGTCTAATTAGGGTTTCAAACCAATCTTGTGCATCCAATAGGTGTTTTTGTGTCATTGGATGAACATTTAGGTCATTTTCGTTCTCCCTAAACTTAATCTTGTCCAATTAGGGTTTCTGACCAATCTTGTGCATCCAATCGGTGTTTTTGTGTCATTGGAAGAATATTTAGGTCATTTTCATCCTCCATTCACTTAATCTTGTCCAATTAGGGTTTTTAACCAATCTTCTGCATCCAATAGGTGTTTTGTGTCATTGAATGAACATTTAGGTCCTTTTCATCCTCCCTAGGCTAATTCTTGTCCAATTAGGGTTTCTAACCAATCTTGTGCATCCAATTGGTGTTTTTGTGTCATTGGATGAACAATTAGGTCATTTTCGTCCTCCCTAAACATAATCTTGTCCAATTAGGGTTTCTAACCAATCTTGTGCATCCAATAGGTGTTTTTGTGTCATTGGATGAACCATTACGTCATTTTCGTCCTCCCTAGGCTAATTCTTGACCAATTAGGGTTTCTAACCAATCTTGTGCATCCAATAGGTGTTTTGTGTCATTGGATGAACATTTAGGTCATTTTCATTCTCCCTACACTTAATCTTGTCCAATTAGGGTTTTTAACCAATCTTATGCATCCAATAGGTGTTTTTGTGTCATTGGATGAACATTTAGGTCATTTTCGTTTTCCCTAAACTTAATCTTGTCCAATTAGGGTTTCTGACCAATCTTGTGCATCCAATAGGTGTTTTTGTGTCATTGGATGAACAATTAGATCATTTTCGTCCTCCGTATGCTAATTCTTGTCCAATTAGTGTTTTTAACCAATCTTGTGCATCCAATAGGTGTTTTGTGTCATTGGATGAACATTTAGGTCATTTTCGTCCTCCCTACACTTAATCTTGTCCAATTAGGGTTTTTAACCAATATCGTGCATCCAATAGGTGTTTTTGTGTCATTGGATGAACATTTAGGTCATTTTCGTTCTCCCTAAACTTAATCTTGTCCAATTAGGGTTTCTGACCAATCTTGTGCATCCAATCGGTGTTTTTGTGTCATTGGAAGAATATTTAGGTCATTTTCGTCATCCATTCACTTAAGCTTGTCCAATTAGGGTTTTTAACCAATCTTCTGCATCCAATAGGTGTTTTGTGTCATTGAATGAACATTTAGGTCCTTTTCATCCTCCCTAGGCTAATTCTTGTCTAATTAGGGTTTCAAACCAATCTTGTGCATCCAATAGGTGTTTTTGTGTCATTGGATGAACAATTAGGTCATTTTCGTCATCCCTAAACTTAATCTGGTCCAATTAGGGTTTCTAACCATTCTTGTGCATCCAATAGATGTTTTTGTGTCATTGGATGAACATTTAGGTCATTTTCGTTCTCCCTAAACTTAATCTTGTCCAATTAGGGTTTCTGACCAATCTTGTGCATCGAATCGGTGTTTTTGTGTCATTGGAAGAATATTTAGGTCATTTTCATCCTCCATTCACTTAATCTTGTCCAATTAGGGTTTTTAACCAATCTTCTGCATCCAATAGGTGTTTTGTGTCATTGAATGAACATTTAGGTCCTTTTCATCCTCCCTAGGCTAATTCTTGTCCAATTAGGGTTTCTAACCAATCTTGTGCATCCAATTGGTGTTTTTGTGTCATTGGATGAACAATTAGGTCATTTTCGTCCTCCCTAAACATAATCTGGTCCAATTAGGGTTTCTAACCAATCTTGTGCATCCAATAGGTGTTTTTGTGTCATTGGATGAACCATTACGTCATTTTCGTCCTCCCTAGGCTAATTCTTGACCAATTAGGGTTTCTAACCAATCTTGTGCATCCAATAGGTGTTTTGTGTCATTGGATGAACATTTAGGTCATTTTCATTCTCCCTACACTTAATCTTGTCCAATTAGGGTTTTTAACCAATCTTATGCATCCAATAGGTGTTTTTGTGTCATTGGATGAACATTTAGGTCATTTTCGTTTTCCGTAAACTTAATCTTGTCCAATTAGGGTTTCTGACCAATCTTGTGCATCCAATAGGTGTTTTTGTGTCATTGGATGAACAATTAGATCATTTTCGTCCTCCGTATGCTAATTCTTGTCCAATTAGTGTTTTTAACCAATCTTGTGCATCCAATAGGTGTTTTGTGTCATTGGATGAACATTTAGGTCATTTTCGTCCTCCCTACACTTAATCTTGTCCAATTAGGGTTTTTAACAATTATTGTGCATCCAATAGGTGTTTTTGTGTTATTGGATGAACATTTAGGTCATTTTCGTTCTCCCTAAACTTAATCTTGTCCAATTAGGGTTTCTGACCAATCTTGTGCATCCAATTGGTGTTTTTGTGTCATTGGAAGAATATTTAGGTCATTTTCGTCGTCCATTCACTTAATCTTGTCCAATTAGGCTTTTTAACCAATCTTCTGGATCCAATAGGTGTTTTGTGTCATTGGATGAACATTTAGGTCATTTTCGTCCTCCCTACACTCAATCTTGTCCAATTAGGGTTTTTAACCAATATTGTGCATCCAATAGGTGTTTTTGTGTCATTGGATGAACATTTAGGTCCTTTTCGTTCACCCTAAACTTAATCTTGTCCAATTAGGGTTTCTGACCAATCTTGTGCATCCAATCGGTGTTTTTGTGTCATTGGATGAATATTTAGGTCATTTTCATCCTCCATTCACTTAATCTTGTCCAATTAGGGTTTTTAACCAATCTTCTGCATCCAATAGGTGTTTTGTGTCATTGAATGAACATTTAGGTCCTTTTCATCCTCCCTAGGCTAATTCTTGTCCAATTAGGGTTTCTAACCAATCTTGTGCATCCAATTGGTGTTTTTGTGTCATTGGATGAACAATTAGGTCATTTTCGTCCTCCCTAAACATAATCTGGTCCAATTAGGGTTTCTAACCAATCTTGTGCATCCAATAGGTGTTTTTGTGTCATTGGATGAACCATTACGTCATTTTCGTCCTCCCTAGGCTAATTCTTGACCAATTAGGGTTTCTAACCAATCTTGTGCATCCAATAGGTGTTTTGTGTCATTGGATGAACATTTAGGTCATTTTCATTCTCCCTACACTTAATCTTGTCCAATTAGGGTTTTTAACCAATCTTATGCATCCAATAGGTGTTTTGTGTCATTGGATGAACATTTAGGTCATTTTCGTTTTCCCTAAACTTAATCTTCTCCAATTAGGGTTTCTGACCAATCTTGTGCATCCAATAGGTGTTTTTGTGTCATTGGATGAACAATTAGATCATTTTCGTCCTCCATATGCTAATTCTTGTCCAATTAGTGTTTTTAACCAATCTTGTGCATCCAATAGGTGTTTTGTGTCATTGGATGAACATTTAGGTCATTTTCGTCCTCCCTACACTTAATCTTGTCCAATTAGGGTTTTTAACCAATATTGTGCATCCAATAGGTGTTTTTGTGTCATTGGATGAACATTTAGGTCATTTTCGTTCTCCCTAAACTTAATCTTGTCCAATTAGGGTTTCTGACCAATCTTGTGCATCCAATCGGTGTTTTTGTGTCATTGGAAGAATATTTAGGTCATTTTCGTCATCCATTCACTTAATCTTGTCCAATTAGGGTTTTTAACCAATCTTCTGCATCCAATAGGTGTTTTGTGTCATTGAATGAACATTTAGGTCCTTTTCATCCTCACTAGGCTAATTCTTGTCTAATTAGGGTTTCAAACCAATCTTGTGCATCCAATAGGTGTTTTTGTGTCATTGGATGAACAATTAGGTCATTTTCGTCATCCCTAAACTTAATCTGGTCCAATTAGGGTTTCTAACCATTCTTGTGCATCCAATAGATGTTTTTGTGTCATTGGATGAACATTTAGGTCATTTTCGTTCTCCCTAAACTTAATCTTGTCCAATTAGGGTTTCTGACCAATCTTGTGCATCCAATCGGTGTTTTTGTGTCATTGGAAGAATATTTAGGTCATTTTCATCCTCCATTCACTTTATCTTCTCCAATTAGGGTTTTTAACCAATCTTCTGCATCCAATAGGTGTTTTGTGTCATTGAATGAACATTTAGGTCCTTTTCATCCTCCCTAGGCTAATTCTTGTCCAATTAGGGTTTCTAACCAATCTTGTGCATCGAATTGGTGTTTTTGTGTCATTGGATGAACAATTAGGTCATTTTCGTCCTCCCTAAACATAATCTGGTCCAATTAGGGTTTCTAACCAATCTTGTGCATCCAATAGGTGTTTTTGTGTCATTGGATGAACCATTACGTCATTTTCGTCCTCCCTAGGCTAATTCTTGACCAATTAGGGTTTCTAACCAATCTTGTGCATCCAATAGGTGTTTTGTGTCATTGGATGAACATTTAGGTCATTTTCATTCTCCTTACACTTAATCTTGTCCAATTAGGGTTTTTAACCAATCTTATGCATCCAATAGGTGTTTTTGTGTCATTGGATGAACATTTAGGTCATTTTCGTTTTCCCTAAACTTAATCTTGTCCAATTAGGGTTTCTGACCAATCTTGTGCATCCAATAGGTGTTTTTGTGTCATTGGATGAACAATTAGATCATTTTCGTCCTCCGTATGCTAATTCTTGTCCAATTAGTGTTTTTAACCAATCTTGTGCATCCAATAGGTGTTTTGTGTCATTGGATGAACATTTAGGTCATTTCCGTCCTCCCTACACTTAATCTTGTCCAATTAGGGTTTTTAACCAATATTGTGCATCCAATAGGTGTTTTTGTGTCATTGGATGAACATTTAGGTCATTTTCGTTCTCCCTAAACTTAATCTTGTCCAATTAGGGTTTCTGACCAATCTTGTGCATCCAATCGGTGTTTTTGTGTCATTGGAAGAATATTTAGGTCATTTTCGTCATCCATTCACTTAATCTTGTCCAATTAGGGTTTTTAACCAATCTTCTGCATCCAATAGGTGTTTTGTGTCATTGAATGAACATTTAGGTCCTTTTCATCCTCCCTAGGCTAATTCTTGTCTAATTAGGGTTTCAAACCAATCTTGTGCATCCAATAGGTGTTTTTGTGTCATTGGATGAACAATTAGGTCATTTTCGTCCTCCCTAAACATAATCTGGTCCAATTAGGGTTTCTAAACAATCTTGTGCATCCAATAGGTGTATTTGTGTCATTGGATGAACAATTACGTCATTTTCGTCCTCCCTAGGCTAATTCTTGACCAATTAGGGTTTCTAACCAATCTTGTGCATCCAATAGGTGTTTTGTGTCATTGGATGAAGATTAAGGTCATTTTCATCCTCCCTACACTTAATCTTGTCCAATTAGGGTTTTTAACCAATCTCATGCATCCAATAGGTGTTTTTGTGTCATTGGATGAACATTTAGGTCATTTTCGTTTTCCCTAAACTTAATCTTGTCCAATTAGGGTTTCTGACCAATCTTGTGCATCCAATAGGTGTTTTTGTGTCATTGGATGAACAATTAGATCATTTTCGTCCTCCGTAGGCTAATTCTTGTCCAATTAGTGTTTTTAACCAATCTTGTGCATCCAATAGGTGTTTTGTGTCATTGGATGAACATTTAGGTCATTTTCGTCCTCCCTACACTTAATCTTGTCCAATTAGGGTTTTTAACAATTATTGTGCATCCAATAGGTGTTTTTGTGTCATTGGATGAACATTTAGGTCATTTTCGTTCTCCCTAAACTTAATCTTGTCCAATTACGGTTTCTGACCAATCTTGTGCATCCAATCGGTGTTTTTGTGTAATTGGAAGAATATTTAGGTCATTTTCGTCGTCCATTCACTTAATCTTGTCCAATTAGGCTTTTTAACCAATCTTCTGGATCCAATAGGTGTTTTGTGTCATTGAATGAACATTTAGGTCCTTTTCATCCTCCCTAGGCTAATTCTTGTCCAATTAGGGTTTCTAACCAATCTTGTGCATCCAATTGGTGTTTTTGTGTCATTGGATGAACATTTAGGTCCTTTTCATTCTCCCTACACTTAATCTTGTCCAATTAGGGTTTTTAACCAATCTTATGCATCCAATAGGTGTTTTTGTGTCACTGGATGAACATTTAGGTCATTTTTGTTTTCCCTAAACTTAATCTTCTCCAATTAGGGTTTCTGACCAATCTTGTGCATCCAATAGGTGTTTTTGTGTCATTGGATGAACAATTAGATCATTTTCGTCCTCCGTATGCTAATTCTTGTCCAATTAGTGTTTTTAACCAATCTTGTGCATCCAATAGGTGTTTTGTGTCATTGGATGAACGTTTAGGTCATTTCCGTCCTCCCTACACTTAATCTTGTCCAATTAGGGTTTTTAACCAATATTGTGCATCCAATAGGTGTTTTTGTGTCATTGGATGAACATTTAGGTCATTTTCGTTCTCCCTAAACTTAATCT
>JBBPBS010000083.1:266030-297198 GCA_037974835.1 Cicer judaicum
GCATCCAATAGGTGTTTTTGTGTCATTGGATGAACAATTAGATCATTTTCGTCGTCCCTAGGCTAATTCTTGTCCAATTAGGGTTTTTAACCAATGTTGTGTCATTGGATGAACAATTATGTCATTTTCGTCCTCCCTAAGCTTATTCTTGTCCAATTAGGGTTTCTAACCAATCTTGTGCATCCAATAGGTGTTTTGTGTCATTGGATGAACATTTAGGTCATTTTCATCCTCCCTACAATTAATCATGTCCAATTAGGGTTTTTAACCAATCTTATGCATCCAATAGGTGTTTTTGTGTCATTGGATGAACATTTAGGTCATTTTCGTTCTCCCAAAATTAATCTTGTCCAATTAGGGTTTTTGACCAATCTTGTGCATCCAATAGGTGTTTTTGTGTCATTAGATGAACAATTAGATCATTTTCGTCCTCCGTAGGCTAATTCTTGTCCAATTAGGGTTTTTAACCAATCTTGTGCATCCAATAGGTGTTTTGTGTCATTGGATGAACATTTAGGTCATTTTCGTCCTCCCTACACTTAATCTTGTCCAATTAGGGTTTTTAACCAATCTTGTGCATCTAATAGGTGTTTTGTGTCATGGGATGAACATTTACGTCATTTTCGTCCTCCCTAAACTTAATCTTGTCCAATTAGGGTTTCTAACAAATCTTGTGCATCCAGTAGGTGTTTTTGTGTCATTGGATGAACAATTATGTCATTTTTGTCCTCCCTAGGCTAATTCTTGTCCAATTAGGGTTTTTAACCAATCTTGTGCATCTAATAGGTGTTTTATGTCATTGGATGAACATTTAGGTCATTTTTGTCCTCCTTACACTTAATCTTGTCCAATTAGGGTTTTTAACCAATCTTGTCTATCTAATAGGTGTTTTGTGTCATTGGATGAACATTTACGTCATTTTCGTCCTCCCTAAACTTAATCTTGTCCAATTAGGGTTTCTAACAAATCTTGTGCATCCAATAGGTGTTTTTGTGTCATTGGATGAACAATTAGATCATTTTCGTCCTCCCTAGGCTAATTCTTGTCCAATTAGGGTTTTTAACCAATCTTGTGCCTCCAATAGGTGTTGTGTCATTGGATGAACAATTAGGTCTTTTTCGTCCTCCCTAGGCTTATTCTTGTCCAATTAGGGTTTTTAACCAATCTTGTGTCATTGGATGAACAATTAGGTCATTTTCGTCCTCCCTAGGCTAATTCTTGTCCAATTATGTTTTTAACCAGTCTTGTGCATCCAATCAGTGTTTTGTGTCATTGGAAGAATATTTAGGTCATTTTCGTCCTCCCTTCACTTAATCTTATCCAATTAGGGTTTCTAACCAATCTTGTGCATCCAATAGGTGTTTTTGTGTCATTGGATGAACAATTAGATCATTTTCGTCCTCCCTAGGCTAATTCTTGTCCAATTAGGATTTTTAACCAATGTTGTGTCATTGGATGAACAATTATGTCATTTTCGTCCTCCCTAGGCTTATTCTTGTCCAATTAGGGTTTCTAACCAATCTTGTGCATCCAATAGGTGTTTTGTGTCATTGGATGAACAATTAGGTCATTTTTGTCCACTCTAGGCTAATTCTTTTCCAATTAGGGTTTTTAACCAATCTTGTGCATCTAATAGGTGTTTTGTGTCATTGGATGAACATTTACATCATTTTCGTCCTCCCTAAACTTAATCTTGTCCAATTAGGGTTTCTAACAAATCTTGTGCATCCAATAGGTGTTTTTGTGTTATTGGATGAACAATTATGTCATTTTTGTCCTCCCTAGGCTAATTCTTGTCCAATTAGGGTTTTTAACCAATCTTGTGCATCTAATAGGTGTTTTATGTCATTGGATGAACACTTAGGTCATTTTTGTCCTCCTTACACTTAATCTTGTCCAATTAGGGTTTTTAACCAATCTTGTCTATCTAATAGGTGTTTTGTGTCATTGGATGAACATTTACGTCATTTTCGTCCTCCCTAAACTTAATCTTGTCCAATTAGGGTTTCTAACCAATCTTGTGCAATCAATAGGTGTTTTTGTGTCATTGGATGAAGAATTAGATCATTTTCGTCCTCCCTAGGCTAATTCTTGTCCAATTAGGGTTTTTAACCAATCTTGTGCATCCAATAGGTGTTGTGTCATTGGATGAACAATTAGGTCTTTTTCGTCCTCCCTAGGCTTATTCTTGTCCAATTAGGGTTTTTAACCAATCTTGTGTCATTGGATGAACAATTAGGTCATTTTCGTCCTCCCTAGGCTAATTCTTGTCCAATTATGTTTTTAACAAGTCTTGTGCATCCAATCAGTGTTTTGTGTCATTGGAAGAATATTTAGGTCATTTTCGTCCTCCCTTCACTTAATCTTATCCAATTAGGGTTTCTAACCAATCTTGTGCATCCCATAGGTGTTTTTGTGTCATTGGATGAACAATTAGATCATTTTCGTCCTCCCTAGGCTAATTCTTGTCCAATTAGGGTTTTTAACCAATGTTGTGTCATTGGATGAACAATTATGTCATTTTCGTCCTCCCTAGGCTTATTCTTGTCCAATTAGGGTTTCTAACCAATCTTGTGCATCCAATAGGTGTTTTGTGTCATTGGATGAACATTTAGGTCATTTTCATCCTCCCTACACTTAATCTTGTCCAATTAGGGTTTTTAACCCATCTTATGCATCCAATAGGTGTTTTTGTGTCATTCGATGAACATTTAGGTCATTTTTGTTCTCCCTAAACTTAATCTAGTCCAATTAGGGTTTGTGACCAATCTTGTGCATCCAATAGGTGTTTTTGTGTCATTGGATGAACAATTAAATCATTTTCGTCCTACGTAGGCTAATTCTTGTCCAATAAGGGTTTTTAACCAATCTTGTGCATCCAATAGGTGTTTTGTGTCATTGGATGAACATTTAGGTCATTTTCGTCCTCCCTACACTTAATCTTGTCCAATTAGGGTTTTTAACGAATCTTGTGCATCTAATAGGTGTTTTGTGTCATTGGATGAACATTTACGTCATTTTCGTCCTCCCTAAACTTAATCTTGTCCAATTAGGGTTTCTAACAAATCTTGTGCATCCAATAGGTGTTTTTGTGTCATTGGATGAACAATTATGTCATTTTTGTCCTCCCTAGGCTAATTCTTGTCCAATTAGGGTTTTTAACCAATCTTGTGCATCTAATAGGTGTTTTATGTCATTGGATGAACATTTAGGTCATTTTTGTCCTCCTTACACTTAATCTTGTCCAATTAGGGTTTTTAACCAATCTTGTCTATCTAATAGGTGTTTTGTGTCATTGGATGAACAATTAGGTCATTTTCGTCCTCCCTAGGCTAATTCTTGTCCAATTATGTTTTTAACCAGTCTTGTGCATCCAATCAGTGTTTTGTGTCATTGGAAGAATATTTAGGTCATTTTCGTCCTCCCTTCACTTAATCTTATCCAATTAGGGTTTCTAACCAATCTTGTGCATCCAATAGGTGTTTTTATGTCATTGGATGAACAATTAGGTCATTTTCGTCCTCCCTAGGCTAATTCTTGTCCAATTATGGTTTCTAACCAATCTTGTGCATCCAATAGGTGTTTTGTGTCATTGTATGAACAATTAGGTCATTTTCGTCCTCCCTAGGCTAATTCTTGTCCAATTAGGGTTTCAACCCAATCTTGTGCATCCAAAAGGTGTTTTTGGGTCATTGGATGAACAATTAGGTCATTTTCGTCCTCCCTAGGCTAATTGTTGTCCAATTAAGTTTTTAACCAGTCTTGTGCATCCAATCGGTGTTTTTGTGTCATTGGAAGAATATTTCGGTCATTTTCGTCCTCCCTTCACTTAATCTTGTCCAATTATGGTTTCTAACCAATCTTGTGCATCCAATTAGTGTTTTGTGTCATTGGATGAACATTTAGGTCCTTTTCGTCCTCCCAAGGCTAATTCTTGTCCAGTTAGGGTTTCAAACCAATCTTGTGCATCCAATAGGTGTTTTTGTGTCATTGGATGAACAATTAGGTCATTTTCGTCCTCCCTAGGCTAATTCTTGTCCAGTTAAGTTTTTAACCAATCTTGTGCATCCAATCGGTGTTTTTGTGTCATTGGAAGAATATTTCGGTCATTATCGTCCTCCCTTCACTTAATCTTGTCCAATTAGGGTTTTTAACCAATCTTGTGCATCCAATTAGTGTTTTGTGTCATTGGATGAACATTTAGGTCCTTTTCGTCCTCCCAAGGCTAATTCTTGTCCAATTAGGGTTTCTAACCAATCTTGTGCATCCAATAGGTGTTTTTGTGTCATTGGATGAACAATTACGTCATTTTCGTCCTCCCTAGGCTAATTCTTGTCCAATTAGGGTTTCTAACCCATCTTGTGCATCCAATAGGTGTTTTGTGTCATTGTAGGAACAATTAGGTCATTTTCGTCCTTCCTATGCTAATTCTTGTCCAACTATGGTTTCTAACCAATCTTGTGCATCCAATAGGTGTTTTTTGTCATTGTATGAACAATTAGGTCATTTTCGTCCTCCCTAGGCTTATTCTTGTCCAATTAGGGTTTGTAGCCAATCTTGTGCATCCAATAGATGTTTTTGTGTCATTGGAAGAAGATTTAAGTCATTTTCGTCCTCCCTAGACTTAATCTTGTCCAATTAGGGTTTTTAACCAATCTTGTGCATCCAATAGATGTTTTTGTGTCATTGGATGAACAATTAGGTCATTTTCGTCCTCCCTAGGCTAATTGTTGTCCAATTAAGTTTTTAACCAGTCTTGTGCATCCAATCGGTGTTTTTGTGTCATTGGAAGAATATTTCGGTCATTTTCGTCCTCCCTTCACTTAATCTTGTCCAATTATGGTTTCTAACCAATCTTGTGCATCCAATTGGTGTTTTGTGTCATTGGATGAACATTTAAGTCCTTTTCGTCCTCCCAAGGCTAATTCTTGTCCAGTTAGGGTTTCAAACCAATCTTGTGCATCCAATAGGTGTTTTTGTGTCATTGGATGAACAATTAGGTCATTTTCGTCCTCCCTAGGCTAATTCTTGTCCAATTAAGTTTTTAACCAATCTTGTGCATCCAATCGGTGTTTTTGTGTCATTGGAAGAATATTTTGGTCATTTTCGTCCTCCCTTCACTTAATCTTGTCCAATTAGGGTTTTTAACCAATCTTGTGCATCCAATTAGTGTTTTGTGTCATTGGATGAACATTTAGGTCCTTTTCGTCCTCCCAAGGCTAATTCTTGTCCAATTAGGGTTTCTAACCAATCTTGTGCATCCAATAGGTGTTTTTGTGTCATTGGATGAACAATTACGTCATTTTCGTGCTCCCTAGGCTAATTCTTGTCGAATTAGGGTTTCTAACCAATCTTGTGCATCCAATAGGTGTTTTGTGTCATTGTAGGAACAATTAGGTCATTTTCGTCCTTCCTATGCTAATTCTTGTCCAATTATGGTTTCTAACCAATCTTGTGCATCCAATAGGTGTTTTGTGTCATTGTATGAACAATTAGGTCATTTTCGTCCTCCCTAGGCTTATTCTTGTCCAATTAGGGTTTCTAGCCAATCTTGTGCATCCAATAGATGTTTTTGTGTCATTGGAAGAAGATTTAGGTCATTTTCGTCCTCCCTAGACTTAATCTTGTCCAATTAGGGTTTTTAACCAATCTTGTGCATCCAATAGATGTTTTTGTGTCATTGGATGAACAATTACGTCATTTTCGTCCTCCCTAGGCTAATTCTTGTCCAATTACGGTTTCTAACCAATCTTGTGCATCCAATAGGTGATTTGTGTCATTGGATGAACATTTAGGTCCTTTTCATCCTCCCTAGGCTAATTCTTGTCCAATTAGGGTTTGTAACCAATCTTGTGCATCCAATAGGTGTTTTTGTGTCATTGGATGAACAATTAGGTCATTTTCGTCCTCCCTAGGCTAATTCTTGTCCAATTAGGGTTTCTAACCAATTTTGTGAATCCAATAGTTGTTGTGTGTCATTGGACGAACAATTAGGTCATTTTTGTCCTCCCTAGGCTAATTCTTGTCCAATTAGGGTTTCTAACCAATCTTGTGCATCTAATCCAATATGTGTTTTTGTGTCATTGGATGAACAATTACGTCATTTTCGTCTTCCCTAGGCTAATTCTTGTCCAATTAGGGTTTCTAACCAATCTTGTGGATCCAGTAGGTGTTTTGTGTCATTGGATGAACAATTAGGTCATTTTTGTCCTCCCTAGGCTAATTCTTGTCCAATTAGGGTTTTTAACCATTCTTGTGCATCTAATAGGTGTTTTTTGTCATTGGATGAACATTTAGGTCATTTTCGTCCTCCCTACACTTAATCTTGTCCAATTAGGGTTTTTAACCAATCTTGTGCATCCAATCGGTCTTTTTGTGTCATTGGAAGAATATTTAGGTCATTTTCGTCCTCCCTTCACTTAATCTTATCCAATTAGGGTTTCTAACAAATCTTGTGCATCCAATAGGTGCTTTTGTGTCATTGGATGAACAATTAGATCATTTTCGTCCTCCCTATGCTAATTCTTGTCCAATTAGGGTTTTTAACCAATCTTGTGTCATTGGATGAACAATTATGTCATTTTCGTCCTCCCTAGGCTTATTCTTGTCCAATTAGGGTTTCTAACCAATCTTGTGCATCCAATCGGTGTTTTTGTGTCACTGGATGAACAATTAGATCATTTTCGTCCTCCCTAGGCTAATTCTTGTCCAATTAGGGTTTTTAACCAATCTTGTGTCATCGGATGAACAATTATGTCATTTTCGTCCTCCCTAGGGTTATTCTTGTCCAATTAGGGTTTCTAACCAATCTTGTGCATCCAATAGGTGTTTTGTGTCATTGGATGAACAATTAGGTCATTTTTGTCCTCCCTAGGCTAATTCATTTCCAATTTGGGTTTTTAACCAATCTTGTGCATCTAATAGGTGTTTTGTGTCATTGGATGAACATTTAGGTCATTTTCGTCCTCCCTACACTTAATCTTGTCCAATTAGGGTTTCTAACCAATCTTGTGCATGCAATAGGTGTTTTGTGTCATTGGATGAACAATTAGGTCATTTTTGTCCTCCCTAGGCTAATTCTTTTCCAATTAGGGTTTTTAACCAATCTTGTGCATCTAATAGGTGTTTTGTGTCATTGGATGAACATTTTCGTCATTTTCGTCCTCCCTAAACTTAATCTTGTCCAATTAGGGTTTCTAACCAATCTTGTGCATCCAATAGGTGTTTTTGTGTAATTGGATGAACAATTAGGTCATTTTCGTCCTCCCTAGGCTAATTCTTGTCCAATTATGGTTTCTAACCAATCTTGTGCATCCAATAGGTGTTTTGTGTCATTGTATGAACAATTAGGTCATTTTCGTCCTCCCTGGGCTTATTCTTGTCCAATTAGGGTTTCTAACCAATCTTGTGCATCCAATAGATGTTTTTGTGTCATTGGAAGAAGATTTAGGTCATTTTCGTCCTCCCTACACTTAATCTTGTCCAATTAGGGTTTTTAACCAATCTTGTGCATCCAATAGGTGTTTTGTGTCATTGGATGAACATTTAGGTCATTTTCGTCCTCCCTACACTTAATCTTGTCCAATTAGTGTTTTTAACCAATCTTGTGCATGTAATAGGTGTTTTGTGTCATTGGATGAACATTTACGTCATTTTCGTCCTCCCTAAACTTAATCTTGTCCAATTAGGGTTTTTAACCAATCTTGTGCATCCAATAAGCGTTTTGTGTCATTGGATGAACAATTAGGTCATTTTAGTCCTCCCTAGGCTAATTCTTTTCCAATTAGGGTTTTTAACCAATCTTGTGCATCTAATAGGTATTTTGTGTCATTGGATGAACATTTAGGTCATTTTCATCCTCCCTACACTTAATCTTAGCCAATTAGGGTTTCTAACCAATCCTGTGCATGCAATAGGTGTTTTGTGTCATTGGATGAACAATTAGGTCATTTTTGTCCTCCCTAGGCTAATTCTTTTCCAATTAGGGTTTTTAACCAATCTTGTGCATCTAATAGGTGTTTTGTGTCATTGGATGAACATTTTCGTCATTTTCGTCCTCCCTAAACTTAATCTTGTCCAATTAGGGTTTCTAACCAATCTTGTGCATCCAATAGGTGTTTTTGTGTCATTGGATGAACAATTAGGTCATTTTCGCCCTCCCTGGGCTTATTCTTGTCCGATTAGGGTTTCTAACGAATCTTGTGCATCCAATAGATGTTTTTGTGTCATTGGAAGATGATTTAGGTCATTTTCGTCCTCCCTACACTTAATCTTGTCCAATTAGGGTTTTTAACCAATCTTGTGCATCCAACAGGTGTTTTGTGTCATTGGATGAACAATTATGTCATTTTCGTCCTCCCTAGGCTTATTCTTGTCCAATTAAGTTTTTAACCAATCTTGTGCATCCAATAGGTGTTTGGTGTCATTTGATGAACATTTAGGTCCTTTTCGTCCTCCCTAGGCTAATTCTTGTCCAATTAGGGTTTCAAACCAATCTTGTGCATCCAATAGGTGTTTTTGTGTCATTGGATGAACAATTAGGTCATTTTCGTCCTCCCTAAACATAATCTTATCCAATTAGGGTTTCTAACCAATCTTGTGCATCCAATCGGTGTTTTTGTGTCATTGGAAGAATATTTAGGTCATTTTCGTCCTCTCTTCACTTAATCTTGTCCAATTAGGGTTTTTAACAAATCTTGTGCATCCAATTCGTGTTTTGTGTCATTGGATGAACATTTAGGTCTTTTTCGTCCTCACTAGGCTAATTCTTGTCCAATTAGGGTTTCTAACCAATCTTGTGCATCTAATAGGTGTTTTGTGTCATTGGATGAACATTTACGTCATTTTCGTCCTCCCTAAACTTAATCTTGTCCAATTAGGGTTTCTAACCAATCTTGTGCATCCAATAGGTGTTTTTGTGTCATTGGATGAACAATTAGGTCATTTTTGTCCTCGCTAGGCAAATCCTTGTCCAATTAGGGTTTTTAACCAATCTTGTGCATCTAATAGGTGTTTGATGTCATTGGATGAACATTTAGGTCATTTTCGTCCTCCCTACACTTAATCTTGTCCAATTAGTGTTTTTAACCAATCTTGTGCATCTAATAGGTGTTTTGTGTCATTGGATGAACATTTACGTCATTTTCGTCCTCCCTAAACTTAATCTTGTCCAATTAGGGTTTCTAACCAATCTTGTGCATCCAATAGGTGTTTTTGTGTCATTGGATGAACAATTAGATCATTTTCGTCCTCGCTAGGCTAATTCTTGTCCAATTAGGGTTTATAACCAATCTTGTGCATCCGATAGGTGTTTTGTGTCATTGGATGAACATTTAGGTCATTTTCGTCCTCCCTACACTTAATCTTGTCCAATTAGGGTTTTTAACCAATCTTGTGCATACAATAGGTGTTTTGTGTCATTGGATGAAAAATTAGGTCATTTTTTTCCTCCCAAGGCTTATTCTTGTCCAATTAGGGTTTCTAACCAATCTTGTGCATCCAATCGGTGTTTTTGTGTCATTGGAAGAATATTTAGGTCATTTTCGTCCTCCCTTCACTTAATCTTGTCCAATTAGGGTTTTTAACCAATCTTGTGCATCCAATTGGTGTTTTGTGTCATTGGATGAACATTTAGGTCCTTTCCGTCCTCCCTAGGCTAATTCTTGTCCAATTAGGGTTTCTAACCAATCTTGTGCATCTAATAGGTGTTTTGTGTCATTGGATGAACATTTACGTCATTTTCGTCCTCCCTAAACTTAATCTTGTCCAATTAGGGTTTCTAACCAATCTTGTGCATCCAATAGGTGTTTTTGTGTCATTGGATGAACAATTAGATCATTTTCGTCCTCGCTAGGCTAATTCTTGTCCAATTAGGGTTTCTAACCAATCTTGTGCATCCAATAGGTGTTTTGTGTCATTGGATGAAAAATTAGGTCATTTTTTTCCTCCCAAGGCTTATTCTTGTCCAATTAGGGTTTCTAACCAATCTTGTGCATCCAATAGGTGTTTTGTGTCATTGGATGAACAATTAGGTCATTTTTGTCCTCCCTAGGCTAATTCTTTTCCAATTAGGGTTTTTAACCAATCTTGTGCATCTAATAGGTGTTTTGTGTCATTGGATGAACATTTACGTCATTTTCGTCCTCCCTAAACTTAATCTTGTCCAATTAGTGTTTTTAACCAATCTTGTGCATGTAATAGGTGTTTTGTGTCATTGGATGAACATTTACGTCATTTTCGTCCTCCCTAAACTTAATCTTGTCCAATTAGGGTTTTTAACCAATCTTGTGCATCCAATAAGCGTTTTGTGTCATTGGATGAACAATTAGGTCATTTTAGTCCTCCCTAGGCTAATTCTTTTCCAATTAGGGTTTTTAACCAATCTTGTGCATCTAATAGGTGTTTTGTGTCATTGGATGAACATTTAGGTCATTTTCATCCTCCCTACACTTAATCTTAGCCAATTAGGGTTTCTAACCAATCCTGTGCATGCAATAGGTGTTTTGTGTCATTGGATGAACAATTAGGTCATTTTTGTCCTCCCTAGGCTAATTCTTTTCCAATTAGGGTTTTTAACCAATCTTGTGCATCTAATAGGTGTTTTGTGTCATTGGATGAACATTTTCGTCATTTTCGTCCTCCCTAAACTTAATCTTGTCCAATTAGGGTTTCTAACCAATCTTGTGCATCCAATAGGTGTTTTTGTGTCATTGGATGAACAATTAGGTCATTTTCGCCCTCTCTGGGCTTATTCTTGTCCGATTAGGGTTTCTAACGAATCTTGTGCATCCAATAGATGTTTTTGTGTCATTGGAAGATGATTTAGGTCATTTTCGTCCTCCCTACACTTAATCTTGTCCAATTAGGGTTTTTAACCAATCTTGTGCATCCAACAGGTGTTTTGTGTCATTGGATGAACAATTATGTCATTTTCGTCCTCCCTAGGCTTATTCTTGTCCAATTAAGTTTTTAACCAATCTTGTGCATCCAATAGGTGTTTTGTGCATTGGATGAACATTTAGGTCCTTTTCGTCCTCCCTAGGCTAATTCTTGTCCAATTAGGGTTTCAAACCAATCTTGTGCATCCAATAGGTGTTTTTGTGTCATTGGATGAACAATTAGGTCATTTTCGTCCTCCCTAAACTTAATCTTATCCAATTAGGGTTTCTAACCAATCTTGTGCATCCAATCGGTGTTTTTGTGTCATTGGAAGAATATTTAGGTCATTTTCGTCCTCTCTTCACTTAATCTTGTCCAATTAGGGTTTTTAACAAATCTTGTGCATCCAATTGGTGTTTTGTGTCATTGGATGAACATTTAGGTCTTTTTCGTCCTCACTAGGCTAATTCTTGTCCAATTAGGGTTTCTAACCAATCTTGTGCATCTAATAGGTGTTTTGTGTCATTGGATGAACATTTACGTCATTTTCGTCCTCCCTAAACTTAATCTTGTCCAATTAGGGTTTCTAACCAATCTTGTGCATCCAATAGGTGTTTTTGTGTCATTGGATGAACAATTAGGTCATTTTCGTCCTCCCTACACTTAATCATGTCCAATTAGGTTTTTTAACCAATCTTGTGCATCCAATAGGTGTTTTGTGCATTGGATGAACATTTAGGTAATTTTCGTCCTCCCTACACTTAATCTTGTCCAATTAGGGTTTCTAACCAATCTTGTGCATCCAATAGGTGTTTTTGTGTCATTGGATGAACAATTAGGTCATTTTTGTCCTCGCTAGGCTAATTCTTATCCAAGTAGGGTTTTTAACCAATCTTGTGCATCTAATAGGTGTTTTATGTCATTGGATGAACATTTAGGTCATTTTCGTCCTCCCTACACTTAATCTTGTCCAATTAGTGTTTTTAACCAATCTTGTGCATGTAATAGGTGTTTTGTGTCATTGGATGAACATTTACGTCATTTTCGTCCTCCCTAAACTTAATCTTGTCCAATTAGGGTTTTTAACCAATCTTGTGCATCCAATAAGCGTTTTGTGTCATTGGATGAACAATTAGGTCATTTTAGTCCTCCCTAGGCTAATTCTTTTCCAATTAGGGTTTTTAACCAATCTTGTGCATCTAATAGGTGTTTTGTGTCATTGGATGAACATTTAGGTCATTTTCATCCTCCCTACACTTAATCTTAGCCAATTAGGGTTTCTAACCAATCCTGTGCATGCAATAGGTGTTTTGTGTCATTGGATGAACAATTAGGTCATTTTTGTCCTCCCTAGGCTAATTCTTTTCCAATTAGGGTTTTTAACCAATCTTGTGCATCTAATAGGTGTTTTGTGTCATTGGATGAACATTTTCGTCATTTTCGTCCTCCCTAAACTTAATCTTGTCCAATTAGGGTTTCTAACCAATCTTGTGCACCCAATAGGTGTTTTTGTGTCATTGGATGAACAATTAGGTCATTTTCGCCCTCCCTGGGCTTATTCTTGTCCGATTAGGGTTTCTAACGAATCTTGTGCATCCAATAGATGTTTTTGTGTCATTGGAAGATGATTTAGGTCATTTTCGTCCTCCCTACACTTAATCTTGTCCAATTAGGGTTTTTAACCAATCTTGTGCATCCAACAGGTGTTTTGTGTCATTGGATGAACAATTATGTCATTTTCGTCCTCCCTAGGCTTATTCTTGTCCAATTAAGTTTTTAACCAATCTTGTGCATCCAATAGGTGTTTGGTGTCATTTGATGAACATTTAGGACCTTTTCGTCCTCCCTAGGCTAATTCTTGTCCAATTAGGGTTTCAAACCAATCTTGTGCATCCAATAGGTGTTTTTGTGTCATTGGATGAACAATTAGGTCATTTTCGTCCTCCCTAAACATAATCTTATCCAATTAGGGTTTCTAACCAATCTTGTGCATCCAATCGGTGTTTTTGTGTCATTGGAAGAATATTTAGGTCATTTTCGTCCTCTCTTCACTTAATCTTGTCCAATTAGGGTTTTTAACAAATCTTGTGCATCCAATTGGTGTTTTGTGTCATTGGATGAACATTTAGGTCCTTTTCGTCCTCACTAGGCTAATTCTTGTCCAATTAGGGTTTCTAACCAATCTTGTGCATCTAATAGGTGTTTTGTGTCATTGGATGAACGTTTACGTCATTTTCGTCCTCCCTAAACTTAATCTTGTCCAATTAGGGTTTCTAACCAATCTTGTGCATCCAATAGGTGTTTTTGTGTCATTGGATGAACAATTAGGTCATTTTCGTCCTCCCTACACTTAATCATGTCCAATTAGGTTTTTTAACCAATCTTGTGCATCCAATAGGTGTTTTGTGCATTGGATGAACATTTAGGTAATTTTCGTCCTCCCTACACTTAATCTTGTCCAATTAGGGTTTCTAACCAATCTTGTGCATCCAATAGGTGTTTTTGTGTCATTGGATGAACAATTAGGTCATTTTTGTCCTCGCTAGGCTAATTCTTATCCAATTAGGGTTTTTAACCAATCTTGTGCATCTAATAGGTGTTTTATGTCATTGGATGAACATTTAGGTCATTTTCGTCCTCCCTACACTTAATCTTGTCCAATTAGTGTTTTTAACCAATCTTGTGCATGTAATAGGTGTTTTGTGTCATTGGATGAACATTTACGTCATTTTCGTCCTCCCTAAACTTAATCTTGTCCAATTAGGGTTTTTAACCAATCTTGTGCATCCAATAAGCGTTTTGTGTCATTGGATGAACAATTAGGTCATTTTAGTCCTCCCTAGGCTAATTCTTTTCCAATTAGGGTTTTTAACCAATCTTGTGCATCTAATAGGTGTTTTGTGTCATTGGATGAACATTTAGGTCATTTTCATCCTCCCTACACTTAATCTTAGCCAATTAGGGTTTCTAACCAATCCTGTGCATGCAATAGGTGTTTTGTGTCATTGGATGAACAATTAGGTCATTTTTGTCCTCCCTAGGCTAATTCTTTTCCAATTAGGGTTTTTAACCAATCTTGTGCATCTAATAGGTGTTTTGTGTCATTGGATGAACATTTTCGTCATTTTCGTCCTCCCTAAACTTAATCTTGTCCAATTAGGGTTTCTAACCAATCTTGTGCATCCAATAGGTGTTTTTGTGTCATTGGATGAACAATTAGGTCATTTTCGTCCTCCCTGGGCTTATTCTTGTCCAATTAGGGTTTCTAACGAATCTTGTGCATCCAATAGATGTTTTTGTGTCATTGGAAGATGATTTAGGTCATTTTCGTCCTCCCTACACTTAATCTTGTCCAATTAGGGTTTTTAACCAATCTTGTGCATCCAACAGGTGTTTTGTGTCATTGGATGAACAATTATGTCGTTTTCGTCCTCCCTAGGCTTATTCTTGTCCAATTAAGTTTTTAACCAATCTTGTGCATCCAATAGGTGTTTGGTGTCATTTGATGAACATTTAGGTCCTTTTCGTCCTACCTAGGCTAATTCTTGTCCAATTAGGGTTTCAAACCAATCTTGTGCATCCAATAGGTGTTTTTGTGTCATTGGATGAACAATTAGGTCATTTTCGTCCTCCCTAAACTTAATCTTATCCAATTACGGTTTCTAACCAATCTTGTGCATCCAATCGGTGTTTTTGTGTCATTGGAAGAATATTTAGGTCATTTTCGTCCTCTCTTCACTTAATCTTGTCCAATTAGGGTTTTTAACAAATCTTGTGCATCCAATTGGGGTTTTGTGTCATTGGATGAACATTTAGGTCCTTTTCGTCCTCACTAGGCTAATTCTTGTCCAATTAGGGTTTCTAACCAATCTTCTGCATCTAATAGGTGTTTTGTGTCATTGGATGAACATTTACGTCATTTTCGTCCTCCCTAAACTTAATTTTGTCCAATTAGGGTTTCTAACCAATCTTGTGCATCCAATAGGTGTTTTTGTGTCATTGGATGAACAATTAGGTCATTTTTATCCTCGCTAGGCTAATTCTTATCCAATTAGGGTTTTTAACCAATCTTGTGCATGTAATAGGTGTTTTGTGTCATTGGATGAACATTTACGTCATTTTCGTCCTCCCTAAACTTAATCTTGTCCAATTAGGGTTTCTAACCAATCTTGTGCATCCAATAGGTGTTTTTGTGTCATTGGATGAACAATTAGATCATTTTCGTCCTCGCTAGGCTAATTCTTGTCCAATTAGGGTTTATAACCAATCTTGTGCATCCAATAGGTGTTTTGTGTTATTGGATGAACATTTAGGTCATTTTCGTCCTCCCTACACTTAATCATGTCCAATTAGGTTTTTTAACCAATCTTGTGCATCCAATAGGTGTTTTGTGCATTGGATGAACATTTAGGTAATTTTCGTCCTCCCTACACTTAATCTTGTCCAATTAGGGTTTTTAAGCAATCTTGTGCACACAATAGGTGTTTTGTGTCATTGGATGAAAAATTAGGTCATTTTTTTCCTCCCGAGGCTTAATCTTGTCCAATTAGGGTTTCTAACCAATCTTGTGCACACAATAGGTGTTTTGTGTCATTGGATGAAAAATTAGGTCATTTTTTTCCTCCCGAGGCTTAATCTTATCCAATTAGGGTTTTTAACCAATCTTGTGCATCCAATAGGTGTTTTTGTGTCATTGGATGAACAATTAGGTCATTTTCGTCCTCCCTAAACTTAATCTTGTCCAATTAGGGTGTCTAACCAATCTTGTGCATCCAATCGGTGTTTTTGTGTCATTGGAAGAATATATCGTTCATTTTCGTCCTCCCTTCACTTAATCTTGTCCAATTAGGGTTTTTAACCAATCTTTTGCATCCAATTGGTGTTTTGTGTCATTGGATGAACATTTAGGTCCTTTTCGTCCTCCCAAGGCTAATTCTTGCCCAATTAGGGTTTCTAACCAATCTTGTGCATCCAATAGATGTTTTTGTGTCATTGGATGAACAATTACGTCATTTTCGTCCTCCCTAGGCTAATTCTTGTCCAATTAGGGTTTTTAACAAATCTTGTGCATCCAATAGGTGCTTTTGTGTCATTGGATGAACAATTAGATCATTTTCGTCCTCCCGATGCTAATTCTTGTCCAATTAGGGTTTTTAACCAATCGTGTGTCATTGGATGAACAATTAAGTCATTTTCGTCCTCCCTAGGCTTATTCTTGTCCAATTAGGGTTTCTAACCAATCTAGTGCATCCAATAGGTGTTTTGTGTCATTGGATGAAAAATTAGGTCATTTTTTTCCTCCCAAGGCTTATTCTTGTCCAATTAGGGTTTCTAACCAATCTTGTGCATCCAATAGGTGTTTTGTGTCATTGGATGAACAATTAGGTCATTTTTGTCCTCCCTAGGCTAATTCTTTTCCAATTAGGGTTTTTAACCAATCTTGTGCATCTTATAGGTGTTTTGTGTCATTGGATGAACATTTAGGTCATTTTCGTCCTCCCTACTCTTAATCTTAGCCAATTAGGGTTTCTAACCAATCCTGTGCATGCAATAGGTGTTTTGTGTCATTGGATGAACAATTAGGTCATTTTCGTCCTCCCTAGGCTAATTCTTTTCCAATTAGGGTTTTTAAGCAATCTTGTGCATCTAATAGGTGTTTTGTGTCATTGGATGAACATTTTCGTCATTTTCGTCCTCCCTAAACTTAATCTTGTCCAATTTGGGTTTCTAACCAATCTTGTGCATCCAATAGGTGTTTTTGTGTCATTGGATGAACAATTAGGTCATTTTCGTCCTCCCTGGGCTTATTCTTGTCCAATTAGGATTACTAACGAATCTTGTGCATCCAATAGATGTTTTTGTGTCATTGGATGAACATTTAGGTCCTTTTCGTCCTCACTAGGCTAATTCTTGTCCAATTAGGGTTTCTAACCAATCTTGTGCATCTAATAGGTGTTTTGTGTCTTTGGATGAACATTTACGTCATTTTCGTCCTCCCTAAACTTAATCTTGTCCAATTAGGGTTTC
Organism: Cicer judaicum; assembly: GCA_037974835.1. Taxonomy (NCBI): domain Eukaryota; kingdom Viridiplantae; phylum Streptophyta; class Magnoliopsida; order Fabales; family Fabaceae; genus Cicer; species Cicer judaicum. Next base: position 282,936 of record JBBPBS010000083.1, read on the forward strand.
TAACCAATCTTGTGCATCCAATAGGTGTTTTTGTGTCATTAGATGAACAATTAGGTCATTATCGTCCACCCTAGGCTAGTTCTTGTCCAATTAGGGTTTCAAACCAATCTTGTGCATCTAATAGGTGTTTTGTGTCATTGGATGAACATTTACGTCATTTTCGTCCTTCCTAAACTTAATCTTGTCCAATTAGGGTTTCTAACCAATCTTGTGCATCCAATAGGTGTTTTTGTGTCATTGGATGAACAATTAGGTCATTTTTGTCCTCGCTAGGCTAATTCTTGTCCAATTAGGGTTTTTAACCAATCTTGTGCATCTAATAGGTGCTTTATGTCATTGGATGAACATTTGGGTCATTTTCGTCCTCCCTACACTTAATCTTGTCCAATTAGTGTTTTTAACCAATCTTGTGCATCTAATAGGTGTTTTGTGTCATTGGATGAACATTTACGTCATTTTCGTCCTCCCTAAACTTAATCTTGTCCAATTAGGGTTTCTAACCAATCTTGTGCATCCAATAGGTGTTTTTGTGTCATTGGATGAACAATTAGATCATTTTCGTCCTCGCTAGGCTAATTCTTGTCCAATTAGGGTTTATAACCAATCTTGTGCATCCGATAGGTGTTTTGTGTCATTGGATGAACATTTAGGTCATTTTCGTCCTCCCTACACTTAATCTTGTCCAATTAGGGTTTTTAACCAATCTTGTGCATACAATAGGTGTTTTGTGTCATTGGATGAAAAATTAGGTCATTTTTTTCCTCCCAAGGCTTATTCTTGTCCAATTAGGGTTTCTAACCAATCTTGTGCATCCAATCGGTGTTTTTGTGTCATTGGAAGAATATTTAGGTCATTTTCGTCCTCCCTTCACTTAATCTTGTCCAATTAGGGTTTTTAACCAATCTTGTGCATCCAATTGGTGTTTTGTGTCATTGGATGAACATTTAGGTCCTTTCCGTCCTCCCTAGGCTAATTCTTGTCCAATTAGGGTTTCTAACCAATCTTGTGCATCTAATAGGTGTTTTGTGTCATTGGATGAACATTTACGTCATTTTCGTCCTCCCTAAACTTAATCTTGTCCAATTAGGGTTTCTAACCAATCTTGTGCATCCAATAGGTGTTTTTGTGTCATTGGATGAACAATTAGGTCATTTTTGTCCTCGCTAGGCAAATCCTTGTCCAATTAGGGTTTTTAACCAATCTTGTGCATCTAATAGGTGTTTGATGTCATTGGATGAACATTTAGGTCATTTTCGTCCTCCCTACACTTAATCTTGTCCAATTAGTGTTTTTAACCAATCTTGTGCATCTAATAGGTGTTTTGTGTCATTGGATGAACATTTACGTCATTTTCGTCCTCCCTAAACTTAATCTTGTCCAATTAGGGTTTCTAACCAATCTTGTGCATCCAATAGGTGTTTTTGTGTCATTGGATGAACAATTAGATCATTTTCGTCCTCGCTAGGCTAATTCTTGTCCAATTAGGGTTTATAACCAATCTTGTGCATCCAATAGGTGTTTTGTGTCATTGGAAGAACATTTAGGTCATTTTCGTCCTCCCTACACTTAATCATGTCCAATTAGGTTTTTTAACCAATCTTGTGCATCCAATAGGTGTTTTGTGCATTGGATGAACATTTAGGTAATTTTCGTCCTCCCTACACTTAATCTTGTCCAATTAGGGTTTCTAACCAATCTTGTGCATCCAATAGGTGTTTTTGTGTCATTGGATGAACAATTAGGTCATTTTTGTCCTCGCTAGGCTAATTCTTATCCAATTAGGGTTTTTAACCAATCTTGTGCATCTAATAGGTGTTTTATGTCATTGGATGAACATTTAGGTCATTTTCGTCCTCCCTACACTTAATCTTGTCCAATTAGTGTTTTTAACCAATCTTGTGCATGTAATAGGTGTTTTGTGTCATTGGATGAACATTTACGTCATTTTCGTCCTCCCTAAACTTAATCTTGTCCAATTAGGGTTTTTAACCAATCTTGTGCATCCAATAAGCGTTTTGTGTCATTGGATGAACAATTAGGTCATTTTAGTCCTCCCTAGGCTAATTCTTTTCCAATTAGGGTTTTTAACCAATCTTGTGCATCTAATAGGTGTTTTGTGTCATTGGATGAACATTTAGGTCATTTTCATCCTCCCTACACTTAATCTTAGCCAATTAGGGTTTCTAACCAATCCTGTGCATGCAATAGGTGTTTTGTGTCATTGGATGAACAATTAGGTCATTTTTGTCCTCCCTAGGCTAATTCTTTTCCAATTAGGGTTTTTAACCAATCTTGTGCATCTAATAGGTGTTTTGTGTCATTGGATGAACATTTTCGTCATTTTCGTCCTCCCTAAACTTAATCTTGTCCAATTAGGGTTTCTAACCAATCTTGTGCATCCAATAGGTGTTTTTGTGTCATTGGATGAACAATTAGGTCATTTTCGTCCTCCCTAGGCTAATTCTTGTCCAATTAGGGTTTCAAACCAATCTTGTGCATCCAATAGGTGTTTTGTGTCATTGGATGAACAATTAGGTCATTTTCGTCCTCACTAGGCTAATTCTTGTCGAATTAGGGTTTATAACAAATTTTGTGCATCCAATAGGTGTTTTGTGTCATTGGATGAACAATTAGGTCATTTTTGTCCTCCCTAGGCTAATTCTTGTCCAATTAGGGTTTTTAACCAATCTTGTGCATCTAATAGGTGTTTTTTGTCATTGGATGAACATTTAGGTCATTTTCGTCCTCCCTACACTTAATCTTGTCCAATTAGGGTTTTTAACCAATCTTGTGCATCCAATCGGTCTTTTTGTGTCATTGGAAGAATATTTAGGTCATTTTCGTCCTCCCTTCACTTAATCTTATCCAATTAGGGTTTCTAACAAATCTTGTGCATCCAATAGGTGCTTTTGTGTCATTGGATGAACAATTAGATCATTTTCGTCCTCCCAATGCTAATTCTTGTCCAATTAGGGTTTTTAACCAATCTTGTGTCATTGGATGAACAATTAAGTCATTTTCGTCCTCCCTAGGCTTATTCTTGTCCAATTAGGGTTTCTAACCAATCTTGTGCATCCAATAGGTGTTTTGTGTCATTGGATGAAAAATTAGGTCATTTTTTTCCTCCCAAGGCTTATTCTTGTCCAATTAGGGTTTCTAACCAATCTTGTGCATCCAATAGGTGTTTTGTGTCATTGGACGAACAATTAGGTCATTTTTGTCCTCCCTAGGCTAATTCTTTTCCAATTAGGGTTTTTAACCAATCTTGTGCATCTAATAGGTGTTTTGTGTCATTGGATGAACATTTAGGTCATTTTCGTCCTCCCTACACTTAATCTTATCCAATTAGGGTTTCTAACCAATCTTGTGCATGCAATAGGTGTTTTGTGCCATTGGATGAACAATTAGATCATTTTCGTCCTCGCTAGGCTAATTCTTGTCCAATTAGGGTTTATAACCAATCTTGTGCATCCAATAGGTGTTTTGTGTCATTGGATGAACATTTAGGTAATTTTCGTCCTCCCTGCACTTAATCTTGTCCAATTAGGGTTTTTAACCAATCTTGTGCACACAATAGGTGATTTGTGTCATTGGATGAAAAATTAGGTCATTTTTTTCCTCCCAAGGCTTATTCTTGTCCAATTAGGGTTTCTAACCAATCTTGTGCATTTAATAGGTGTTTTGTGTCATTGGATGAACATTTAGGTAATTTTCGTCCTCCCTACACTTAATCTTGTCCAATTAGGGTTTTTAACCAATCTTGTGCACACAATAGTTGATTTGTGTCATTGGATGAAAAATTAGGTCATTTTTTTCCTCCCAAGGCTTATTCTTGTCCAATTAGGGTTTCTAACCAATCTTGTGCATCCAATAGGTGTTTTGTGTCATTGGATGAACAATTAGGTCATTTTTGTCCTCCCTAGGCTAATTCTTTTCCAATTAGGGTTTTTAACCAATCTTGTGCATCTAATAGGTGTTTTGTGTCATTGGATGAACATTTAGGTCATTTTCGTCCTCCCTACACTTAATCTTGTCCAATTAGGGTTTCTAACCAATCTTGTGCATCCAATAGGTGTTTTGTGTCATTGGATGAACAATTAGGTCATTTTCTTCCTCCCTAGGCTAATTCTTGTCCAATTAGGGTTTTTAACCAATCTTGTGCATCCAATAGGTGTTTTGTGTCATTGGATGAACATTTAGGTCATTTTCGTCCCCCCTAAACTTAATCTTGTCCAATTAGGATTTCTAACCAATCTTGTGCATCCAATAGGTGTTTTTGTGTCTTTGGATGAACATTTAGGTCATTTTCGTCCTCCCTAGGCTTATTCTTGTCCAATTAGGGTTTCTAACCAATCTTGTGCATCCAATAGGTGTTTTGTGTCATTGGATGAACAAGTAGGTCATTTTCGTCCTCGCTAGGCTTATTATTGTCCAATTAGGGTTTTTAACCAATCTTGTGCATCAAATAGGTGTTTTGTGTCATTGGATGAACATTTAGGTCATTTTCGTCCTCCCTAAACTTAATCTTGTCCAATTAGGGTTTCTAACCAATCTTGTGCATCCAATAGGTGTTTTTGTGTCATTGGATGAACAATTAGATCATTTTCGTCCTCGCTAGGCTAATTCTTGTCCAATTAGGGTTTATAACCAATCTTGTGCATCCAATAGGTGTTTTGTGTCATTGGAAGAACATTTAGGTCATTTTCGTCCTCCCTACACTTAATCATGTCCAATTAGGTTTTTTAACCAATCTTGTGCATCCAATAGGTGTTTTGTGCATTGGATGAACATTTAGGTAATTTTCGTCCTCCCTACACTTAATCTTGTCCAATTAGGGTTTTTAACCAATCTTGTGCACACAATAGGTGTTTTGTGTCATTGGATGAAAAATTAGGTAATTTTTTTCCTCCCAAGGCTTATTCTTGTCAAATTAGGGTTTCTAACCAATCTTGTGCATCCAATCGGTGTTTTTGTGTCATTGGAAGAATATTTAGGTCATTTTCGTCCTCCCTTCACTTAATCTTATCCAATTACGGTTTTTAACTAATCTTGTGCATCCAATAGGTGTTTTTGTGTCATTGGATGAACATTTACGTCATTTTCGTCCTCCCTAAACTTAATCTTGTCCAATTAGGGTTTCTAACCAATCTTGTGCATCCAATAGATGTTTTTGTGTCATTGGATGAACAATTACGTCATTTTCGTCCTCCCTAGGCTAATTCTTGTCCAATTAGGGTTTTTAACAAATCTTGTGCATCCAATAGGTGCTTTTGTGTCATTGGATGAACAATTAGATCATTTTCGTCCTCCCGATGCTAATTCTTGTCCAATTAGGGTTTTTAACCAATCGTGTGTCATTGGATGAACAATTAAGTCATTTTCGTCCTCCCTAGGCTTATTCTTGTCCAATTAGGGTTTCTAACCAATCTTGTGCATCCAATAGGTGTTTTGTGTCATTGGATGAAAAATTAGGTCATTTTTTTCCTCCCAAGGCTTATTCTTGTCCAATTAGGGTTTCTAACCAATCTTGTGCATCCAATAGGTGTTTTGTGTCATTGGATGAACAATTAGGTCATTTTTGTCCTCCCTAGGCTAATTCTTTTCCAATTAGGGTTTTTAACCAATCTTGTGCATCTTATAGGTGTTTTGTGTCATTGGATGAACATTTAGGTCATTTTCGTCCTCCCTACTCTTAATCTTAGCCAATTAGGGTTTCTAACCAATCCTGTGCATGCAATAGGTGTTTTGTGTCATTGGATGAACAATTAGGTCATTTTCGTCCTCCCTAGGCTAATTCTTTTCCAATTAGGGTTTTTAAGCAATCTTGTGCATCTAATAGGTGTTTTGTGTCATTGGATGAACATTTTCGTCATTTTCGTCCTCCCTAAACTTAATCTTGTCCAATTTGGGTTTCTAACCAATCTTGTGCATCCAATAGGTGTTTTTGTGTCATTGGATGAACAATTAGGTCATTTTCGTCCTCCCTGGGCTTATTCTTGTCCAATTAGGATTTCTAACGAATCTTGTGCATCCAATAGATGTTTTTGTGTCATTGGATGAACATTTAGGTCCTTTTCGTCCTCACTAGGCTAATTCTTGTCCAATTAGGGTTTCTAACCAATCTTGTGCATCTAATAGGTGTTTTGTGTCTTTGGATGAACATTTACGTCATTTTCGTCCTCCCTAAACTTAATCTTGTCCAATTAGGGTTTCTAACCAATCTTGTGCATCCAATAGGTGTTTTTGTGTCATTAGATGAACAATTAGGTCATTATCGTCCACCCTAGGCTAGTTCTTGTCCAATTAGGGTTTCAAACCAATCTTGTGCATCTAATAGGTGTTTTGTGTCATTGGATGAACATTTACGTCATTTTCGTCCTTCCTAAACTTAATCTTGTCCAATTAGGGTTTCTAACCAATCTTGTGCATCCAATAGGTGTTTTTGTGTCATTGGATGAACAATTAGGTCATTTTTGTCCTCGCTAGGCTAATTCTTGTCCAATTAGGGTTTTTAACCAATCTTGTGCATCTAATAGGTGCTTTATGTCATTGGATGAACATTTGGGTCATTTTCGTCCTCCCTACACTTAATCTTGTCCAATTAGTGTTTTTAACCAATCTTGTGCATCTAATAGGTGTTTTGTGTCATTGGATGAACATTTACGTCAATTTCGTCCTCCCTAAACTTAATCTTGTCCAATTAGGGTTTCTAACCAATCTTGTGCATCCAATAGGTGTTTTTGTGTCATTGGATGAACAATTAGATCATTTTCGTCCTCGCTAGGCTAATTCTTGTCCAATTAGGGTTTATAACCAATCTTGTGCATCCAATAGGTGTTTTGTGTCATTGGAAGAACATTTAGGTCATTTTCGTCCTCCCTACACTTAATCATGTCCAATTAGGTTTTTTAACCAATCTTGTGCATCCAATAGGTGTTTTGTGCATTGGATGAACATTTAGGTAATTTTCGTCCTCCCTACACTTAATCTTGTCCAATTAGGGTTTTTAACCAATCTTGTGCACACAATAGGTGTTTTGTGTCATTGGAAGAAAAATTAGGTAATTTTTTTCCTCCCAAGGCTTATTCTTGTCAAATTAGGGTTTCTAACCAATCTTGTGCATCCAATCGGTGTTTTTGTGTCATTGGAAGAATATTTAGGTCATTTTCGTCCTCCCTTCACTTAATCTTATCCAATTACGGTTTTTAACTAATCTTGTGCATCCAATAGGTGTTTTTGTGTCATTGGATGAACATTTACGTCATTTTCGTCCTCCCTAAACTTAATCTTGTCCAATTAGGGTTTCTAACCAATCTTGTGCATCCAATAGGTGTTTTTGTGTCATTGGATGAACAATTAGGTCATTTTCGTCCTCCCTAGGCTAATTCTTGTCCAATTAAGTTTTTAACCAGTCTTGTGCAACCAATCGGTGTTTTTGTGTCATTGGATGAACAATTAGATCATTTTCGTCCTCCCTAGGCTAATTCTTGTCCAATTAGGGTTTTTAACCAATCTTGTGTCATCGGATGAACAATTATGTCATTTTCGTCCTCCCTAGGCTTATTCTTGTCCAATTAGGGTTTCTAACCAATCTTGTTCATCCAATAGGTGTTTTGTGTCATTGGATGAACAATTAGGTCATTTTTGTCCTCCCTAGGCTAATTCTTTTCCAATTTGGGTTTTTCACCAATCTTGTGCATCTAATAGGTATTTTGTGTCATTGGATGAACATTTAGGTCATTTTCGTCCTCCCTACACTTAAGCTTGTCCAATTAGGGTTTCTAACCAATCTTGTGCATGCAATAGGTGTTTTGTGTCATTGGATGAACAATTAGGTCATTTTTGTCCTCCCTAGGCTAATTCTTTTCCAATTAGGGTTTTTAACCAATCTTGTGCATCTAATAGGTGTTTTGTGTCATTGGATGAACATTTTCGTCATTTTCGTCCTCCCTAAACTTAATATTGTCCAATTAGGGTTTCTAACCAATCTTGTGCATCCAATAGGTGTTTTTGTGTCATTGGATGAACAATTAGGTCATTTTCGTCCTCCCTAGGCTTATTCTTGTCCAATTAAGTTTTTAACCAATCTTGTGCATCCAATAGGTGTTTTGTGTCATTGGATGAACAATTAGGTCATTTTTGTCCTCCCTAGGCTAATTCTTGTCCAATTAAGGTTTTTAACCAATCTTGTGCATCTAATAGGTGTTTTTTGTCATTGGATGAACATTTAGGTCATTTTCGTCCTCCCTACACTTAATCTTGTCCAATTAGGGTTTTTAACCAATCTTGGGCATCCAATCGGTCTTTTTGTGTCATTGGAAGAATATTTAGGTCATTTTCGTCCTCCCTTCACTTAATCTTATCCAATTAGGGTTTCTAACAATTCTTGTGCATCCAATAGGTGCTTTTGTGTCATTGGATGAACAATTAGATCATTTTCGTCCTCCCTATGCTAATTCTTGTCCAATTAGGGTTTTTAACCAATCGTGTGTCATTGGATGAACAATTAAGTCATTTTCGTCCTCCCTAGGCTTATTCTTGTCCAATTAGGGTTTCTAACCAATCTTGTGCATCCAATAGGTGTTTTGTGTCATTGGTTGAAAAATTAGGTCATTTTTTTCCTCCCAAGGCTTATTCTTGTCCAATTAGGGTTTCTAACCAATCTTGTGCATCCAATAGGTGTTTTGTGTCATTGGATGAACAATTAGGTCATTTTTGTCCTCCCTAGGCTAATTCTTTTCCAATTAGGGTTTTTAACCAATCTTGTGCATCTTATAGGTGTTTTGTGTCATTGGATGAACATTTAGGTCATTTTCGTCCTCCCTACTCTTAATCTTAGCCAATTAGGGTTTCGAACCAATCCTGTGCATGGAATAGGTGTTTTGTGTCATTGGATGAACAATTAGGTCATTTTCGTCCTCCCTAGGCTAATTCTTTTCCAATTAGGGTTTTTAACCAATCTTGTGCATCTAATAGGTGTTTTGTGTCATTGGATGAACATTTTCGTCATTTTCGTCCTCCCTAAACTTAATCTTGTCCAATTTGGGTTTCTAACCAATCTTGTGCATCCAATAGGTGTTTTTGTGTCATTGGATGAACAATTAGGTCATTTTTGTCCTCGCTAGGCTAATTCTTGTCCAATTAGGGTTTTTAACCAATCTTGTGCATCTAATAGGTGCTTTATGTCATTGGATGAACATTTGGGTCATTTTCGTCCTCCCTACACTTAATCTTGTCCAATTAGTGTTTTTAACCAATCTTGTGCATCTAATAGGTGTTTTGTGTCATTGGATGAACATTTACGTCATTTTCGTCCTCCCTAAACTTAATCTTGTCCAATTAGGTATTCTAACCAATCTTGTGCATCCAATAGGTGTTTTTGTGTCATTGGATGAATAATTAGGTCATTTTCGTCCTCCCTATGCTAGTTCTTGTCCAATTAGGGTTTCAAACCAATCTTGTGCATCTAATAGGTGTTTTGTGTCATTGGATGAACATTTACGTCATTTTCGTCCTCCCTAAACTTAATCTTTTCCAATTAGGGTTTCTAACCAATCTTGTGCATCCAATAGGTGTTTTTGTGTCATTGGATGAACAATTAGGTCATTTTTGTCCTCGCTAGGCTAATTATTGTCCAATTAGGGTTTTTAACCAATCTTGTGCATCTAATAGGTGCTTTATGTCATTGGATGAACATTTGGGTCATTTTCGTCCTCCCTACACTTAATCTTGTCCAATTAGTGTTTTTAACCAATCTTGTGCATCTAATAGGTGTTTTGTGTCATTGGATGAACATTTACGTCATTTTCGTCCTCCCTAAACTTAATCTTGTCCAATTAGGGTTTCTAACCAATCTTGTGCATCCAATAGGTGTTTTTGTGTCATTGGATGAACAATTAGATCATTTTCGTCCTCGCTAGGCTAATTCTTGTCCAATTAGGGTTTATAACCAATCTTGTGCATCCAATAGGTGTTTTGTGTCATTGGAAGAACATTTAGGTCATTTTCGTCCTCCCTACACTTAATCATGTCCAATTAGGTTTTTTAACCAATCTTGTGCATCCAATAGGTGTTTTGTGCATTGGATGAACATTTAGGTAATTTTCGTCCTCCCTACACTTAATCTTGTCCAATTAGGGTTTTTAACCAATCTTGTGCACACAATAGGTGTTTTGTGTCATTGGACGAAAAATTAGGTAATTTTTTTCCTCCCAAGGCTTATTCTTGTCAAATTAGGGTTTCTAACCAATCTTGTGCATCCAATCGGTGTTTTTGTGTCATTGGAAGAATATTTAGGTCATTTTCGTCCTCCCTTCACTTAATCTTATCCAATTAAGGTTTTTAACCAATCTTGTGCATCCAATAGGTGTTTTTGTGTCATTGGATGAACATTTACGTCATTTTCGTCCTCCCTAAACTTAATCTTGTCCAATTAGGGTTTCTAACCAATCTTGTGCATCCAATAGGTGTTTTTGTGTCATTGGATGAACAATTAGGTCATTTTCGTCCTCCCTAGGCTAATTCTTGTCCAATTAAGTTTTTAACCAATCTTGTGCAACCAATCGGTGTTTTTGTGTCATTGGATGAACAATTAGATCATTTTCGTCCTCCCTAGGCTAATTCTTGTCCAATTAGGGTTTCTAACCAATCTTGTGTCATCGGATGAACAATTATGTCATTTTCGTCCTCCCTAGGCTTATTCTTGTCCAATTAGGGTTTCTAACCAATCTTGTGCATCCAATAGGTGTTTTGTGTCATTGGATGAACAATTAGGTCATTTTTGTCCTCCCTAGGCTAATTCTTTTCCAATTTGGGTTTTTAACCAATCTTGTGCATCTAATAGGTATTTTGTGTCATTGGATGAACATTTAGGTCATTTTCGTCCTCCCTACACTTAATCTTGTCCAATTAGGGTTTCTAACCAATCTTGTGCATGCAATAGGTGTTTTGTGTCATTGGATGAACAATTAGGTCATTTTTGTCCTCCCTAGCCTAATTCTTTTCCAATTAGGGTTTTTAACCAATCTTGTGCATCTAATAGGTGTTTTGTATCATTGGATGAACATTTTCGTCATTTTCGTCCTCCCTAAACTTAATATTGTCCAATTAGGGTTTCTAACCAATCTTGTGCATCCAATAGGTGTTTTTGTGTCATTGGATGAACAATTAGGTCATTTTCGTCCTCCCTAGGCTAATTCTTGTCCAATTATGGTTTCTAACCATTCTTGTGCATCCAATAGGTGTTTTGTGTCATTGTATGATCAATTAGGTCATTTTCGTCCTCCCTGGGCTTATTCTTGTCCAATTAGGGTTTCTAACCAATCTTGTGCATCCAATAGATGTTTATGTGTCATTGGAAGAAGATTTAGGTCATTTTCGTCCTCCCTACACTTAATCATGTCCAATTAGGGTTTTTAACCAATCTTGTGCATCCAACAGGTGTTTTGTGTCATTGGATGAACAATTATGTCATTTTCGTCCTCCCTAGGCTTATTCTTGTCCAATTAAGTTTTTAACCAATCTTGTGCATCCAATAGGTGTTTTGTGTCATTGGATGAACATTTAGGTCCTTTTCGTCCTCCCTAGGCTAATTCTTGTCCAATTAGGGTTTCAAACCAATCTTGTGCATCCAATAGGTGTTTTTGTGTCATTGGATGAACAATTAGGTCATTTTCGTCCTCCCTAAACTTAATCTTATCCAATTAGGGTTTTTAACTAATCTTGTGCATCCAATTGGTGTTTTGTGTCATTGGATGAACATTTAGGTCCTTTTCGTCCTCCCTAGGCTAATTCTTGTCCAATTAGGGTTTCTAACCAATCTTGTGCATCTAATAAGTGTTTTGTGTCATTGGATGAATATTTACGTCGTTTTCGTCCTCCCTAATCTTAATCTTGTCCAATTAGGGTTTCTAACCAATCTTTTGCATCCAATAGGTGTTTTTGTGTCATTGGATGAACAATTAGGTCATTTTCGTCCTCCCTAGGCAAATTCTTGTCCAATTAGGGTTTCTAACCAATCTTGTGCATCTAATAGGTGTTTTATGTCATTGGATGAACATTTAGGTCATTTTCGTCCTCCCTACACTTAATCTTGTCCAATTAGTGTTTTTAACCAATCTTGTGCATCTAATAGGTGTTTTGTGTCATTGGACGAACATTTACGTCATTTTCGTCCTCCCTAAACTTAATCTTGTCCAATTAGGGTTTCTAACCAATCTTGTGCATCCAATAGGTGTTTTTGTGTCATTGGATGACCAATTAGGTCATTTTTGTCCTCGATAGGCTAATTCTTGTCCAATTAGGGTTTTTAACCAATCTTGTGCATCTAATAGGTGTTTTATGTCATTGGATGAACATTTAGGTCATTTTCGTCCTCCATACACTTAATCTTGTCCAATTTGTGTTTTTAACCAATCTTGTGCATCTAATAGGTGTTTTGTGTCATTGGATGAACATTTACGTCATTTTCGTCCTCCCTAAACTTAATCTTGTCCAATTTGGGTTTCTAACCAATCTTGTGCATCCAATAGGTGTTTTTGTGTCATTGGATGAACAATTAGATCATTTTCGTCCTCGCTAGGCTAATTCTTGTCCAATTAGGGTTTATAACCAATCTTGTGCATCCAATAGGTGTTTTGTGTCATTGGATGAACATTTAGGTCATTTTCGTCCTCCCTACACTTAATCATGTCCAATTAGGTTTTTTAACCAATCTTGTGCACACAATAGGTGATTTGTGTCATTGGATGAAAAATTAGGTCATTTTTTTCCTCCCAAGGTTTATTCTTGTCCAATTAGGGTTTCTAACAATTCTTGTGCATCCAATAGGTGTTTTGTGTCATTGGATGAACAATTAGGTCATTTTTGTCCTCCCTAGGCTAATTCTTTTCCAATTAGGGTTTTTAACCAATCTTGTGCATCTAATAGGTGTTTTGTGTCATTGGATAAACATTTAGGTCATTTTCGTCCTCCCTACACTTAATCTTATCCAATTAGGGTTTCTAACCAATCTTGTGCATGCAATAGGTGTTTTGTGTCATTGGATGAACATTTTCGTCATTTTTGTCCTCCTTAAACTTAATCTTGTCCAATTAGGGTTTCTAACCAATCTTGTGCATCCAATAGGTGTTTTTGTGTGATTGGATGAACAATTAGGTCATTTTCGTCCTCCCTAGGCTAATTCTTATCCAATTATGGTTTCTAACCAATCTTGTGCATCCAATAGGTGTTTTGTGTCATTGTATGAACAATTAGGTCATTTTCGTCCACCCTGGGCTTATTCTTGTCCAATTAGGGTTTCTAACGAATCTTGTGCATCCAATAGATGTTTTTGTGTCATTGGAAGATGATTTAGGTCATTTTCGTCCTCCCTACACTTAATCTTGTCCAATTAGGGTTTTTAACCAATCTTTTGCATCCAACAGGTGTTTTGTGTCATTGGATGAACAATTATGTCATTTTCATCCTCCCTAGGCTTATTCTTGTCCAATTAAGTTTTTAACCAATCTTGTGCATCCAATAGGTGTTTTGTGTCATTTGATGAACATTTAGGTCTTTTTCGTCCTCCCTAGGCTTATTCTTGTCCAATTAGGGTTTCAAACAAATCTTGTGGATCCAATAGGTGTTTTTGTGTCATTTGATGAACAATTAGGTCATTTTCGTCCTCCCTAAACTTAATCTTATCCAATTAGGGTTTCTAACCAATCTTGTGCATCCAATCGGTGTTTTTGTGTCATTGGAAGAATATTTAGGTCATTTTCGTCCTATCTTCACTTAATCTTGTCCAATTAGGGTTTTTAACCAATCTTGTGCATCCAATTGGTGTTTTGTGTCATTGGATGAACATTTAGGTTCTTTTCGTCCTCACTAGGCTAATTCTTGTCCAATTAGGGTTTCTAACCAATCTTGTGCATCTAATAGGTGTTTTGTGTCATTGGATGAACATTTACGTCATTTTCGTCCTCCCTAAACTTAATCTTGTCCAATTAGGGTTTCTAACCAATCTTGGGCATCCAATAGGTGTTTTTGTTTCATTGGATGAACAATTAGGTCATTTTCGTCCTCCCTAGGCTAGTTCTTGTCCAATTAGGGTTTCTAACCAATCTTGTGCATCTAATAGGTGTTTTGTGTCATTGGATGAACATTTACGTCATTTTCGTCCTCCCTAAACTTAATCTTGTCCAATTAGGGTTTCTAACCAATCTTGTGCATCCAATAGGTGTTTTTGTGTCATTGGATGAACCATTAGGTCATTTTTGTCCTC
>JBBPBS010000083.1:298444-320108 GCA_037974835.1 Cicer judaicum
AACCAATCTTGTGCATCTAATAGGTGTTTTGTGTCATTGGATGAACATTTAGGTCATTTTCGTCCTCCCTACACTTAATCTTGTCCAATTAGTGTTTTTAACCAATCTTGTGCATCTAATAGGTGTTTTGTGTCATTGGATGAACATTTACGTCATTTTATTCCTCCCTAAACTTAATCTTGTCCAATTAGGGTTTCTAACCAATCTTGTGCATCCAATAGGTGTTTTTGTGTCATTGGATGAACAATTAGATCATTTTCGTCCTCGCTAGGCTAATTCTTTTCCAATTAGGGTTTATAACCAATCTTGTGCATCCAATAGGTGTTTTGTGTCATTGGATGAACATTTAGGTCATTTTCGTCCTCCCTACACTTAATCTTATCCAATTAGGGTTTCTAACCAATCTTGTGCATGCAATAGTTGTTTTGTGTCATTGGATGAACAATTAGGTCATTTTTGTCCTCCCTAGGCTAATTCTTTTCCAATTAGGGTTTTTAACCAATCTTGTGCTTCTAATAGGTGATTTGTGTCATTGGATGAACATTTTCGTCATTTTTGTCCTCCCTAAACTTAATCTTGTCCAATTAGGGTTTCTAACCAATCTTGTGCATCCAATAGGTGTTTTTGTGTGATTGGATGAACAATTAGGTCATTTTCGTCCTCCCTAGGCTAATTCTTGTCCAATTATGGTTTCTAACCAATCTTGTGCATCCAATAGGGTTTTGTGTTATTGTATGAACAATTAGGTCATTTTCGTCCTCCCTGCGCTTATTCTTGTCCAATTAGGGTTTCTAACGAATCTTGTGCATCCAATAGATGTTTTTGTGTCATTGGAAGATGATTTAGGTCATTTTCGTCCTCCCTACACTTAATCTTGTCCAATTAGGGTTTTTAACCAATCTTGTGCATCCAACAGGTGTTTTGTGTCATTGGATGAACAATTATGTCATTTTCATTCTCCCTAGGCTTATTGTTGTCCAATTAAGTTTTTAACCAATCTTGTGCATCCAATAGGTGTTTTGTGTCATTTGATCAACATTTAGGTCCTTTTCGTCCTCCCTAGGCTAATTCTTGTCCAATTAGGGTTTCGAACCAATCTTGTGGATCCAATAGGTGTTTTTGTGTCATTGGATGAACAATTAGGTCATTTTCGTCCTCCCTAAACTTAATCTTATCCAATTAGGGTTTCTAACCAATCTTGTGCATCCAATCGGTGTTTTTGTGTCATTGGAAGAATATTTAGGTCATTTTCGTCCTCTCTTAACTTAATCTTGTCCAATTAGGGTTTTTAACCAATCTTGTGCATCCAATTGGTGTTTTGTGTCATTGGATGAACATTTAGGTTCTTTTCGTCCTCACTAGGCTAATTCTTGTCCAATTAGGGTTTCTAACCAATCTTGTGCATCTAATAGGTGTTTTGTGTCATTGGATGAAGATTTACGTCATTTTCGTCCTCCCTAAACTTAATCTTGTCCAATTAGGGTTTCTAACCAATCTTGGGCATCCAATAGGTGTTTTTGTGTCATTGGATGAACAATTAGGTCATTTTCGTCCTCCCTAGGCTAGTTGTTGTCCAATTAGGGTTTCTAACCAATCTTGTGCATCTAATAGGTGTTTTGTGTCATTGGATGAACATTTACGTCATTTTCGTCCTCCCTAAACTTAATCTTGTCCAATTAGGGTTTCTAACCAATCTTGTGCATCCAATAGGTATTTTTGTGTCATTGGATGAACAATTAGGTCATTTTTGTCCTCGCTAGGCTAATTCTTGTCCAATTAGGGTTTTTAACCAATCTTGTGCATCTAATAGGTGTTTTATGTCATTGGATGAACATTTAGGTCATTTTCGTCCTCCCTACACTTAATCTTGTCCAATTAGTGTTTTTAACCAATCTTGTGCATCTAATAGGTGTTTTGTGTCATTGGATGAACATTTACGTCATTTTATTCCTCCCTAAACTTAATCTTGTCCAATTAGGGTTTCTAACCAATCTTGTGCATCCAATAGGTGTTTTTGTGTCATTGGATGAACAATTAGATCATTTTCGTCATTGCTAGGCTAATTCTTTTCCAATTAGGGTTTATAACCAATCTTGTGCATCCAATAGGTGTTTTGTGTCATTGGATGAACATTTAGGTCATTTTCGTCCTCCCTACACTTAATCATGTCCAATTAGGTTTTTTAACCAATCTTGTGCATCCAATAGGTGTTTTGTGCATTGGATGAACATTTAGGTAATTTTCGTCCTCCCTACACTTAATCTTGTCCAATTAGGGTTTTTAACCAATCTTGTGCATATAATAGGTGTTTTGTGTCATTGGATGAAAAATTAGGTCATTTTTTTCCTCCCAAGGCTTATTCTTGTCCAATTAGGGTTTCTAACCAATCTTGTGCATCCAATCGATGTTTTTGTGTCATTGGAAGAATATTTAGGTCATTTTCGTACTCCCTTCACTTAATCTTATCCAATTAGGGTTTTTAACCAATCTTGTGCATCCAATAGGTGTTTTTGTGTCATTGGATGAACAATTAGGTCATTTTCGTCCTCCCTAAACTTAATCTTGTCCAATTACGGTTTCTAACCAATCTTGTGCATCCAATAGGTGTTTTTGTGTCATTGGATGAACATTTAGGTCATTTTCGTCCTCCCTACACTTAATCTTGTCCAATTAGGGTTTTTAACCAATCTTGTGCATCCAATCGGTGTTTGTGTGTCATTGGATGAACAATTACGTCATTTTCGTCCTCCCTTCACTTAATCTTATCCAATTAGGGTTTCTAACAAATCTTGTGCATCCAATAGGTGTTTTTGTGTCATCGGATGAACAATTAGATCATTTTCGTCCTCCCTAGGCTAATTCTTGTCCAATTAGGGTTTTTAACCTATCTTGTGTCATTGGATGAACAATTATGTCATTTTCGTCCTCCCTAGGCTTATTCTTGTCCAATTAGGGTTTCTAACCAATCTTGTGCATCCAATAGGTGTTTTGTGTCATTGGATGAACAATTAGGTCATTTTTGTCCTCCCTAGGCTAATTCTTTTCCAATTAGGGTTTTTAACCAATCTTTGGCATCTAATAGGTGTTTTGTGTCATTGGATGAACATTTTCGTCATTTTCGTCCTCCCTAAACTTAATCTTGTCCAATTAGGGTTTCAAACCAATCTTGTGCATCCAATAGGTGTTTTTGTGTCATTGGATGAACAATTAGGTCATTTTCGTCCTCCCTAAACTTAATCTTATCCAATTAGGGTTTCTAACCAATCTTGTGCTTCCAATCGGTGTTTTTGTGTCATTGGAAGAATATTTAGGTCATTTTCGTCCTCCCTTCACTTAATGTTGTCCAATTAGGGTTTCTAACCAATCTTGTGCATCCAATTGGTGTTTTGTGTCATTGGATGAACATTTAGGTCCTTTTCGTCCTCCCTAGGCTAATTCTTGTCCAATTAGGGTTTCTAACCAATCTTGTGCATCTAATAGGTGTTTTGTGTCATTGAATTAACATATACGTCATTTTCGTCCTCCCTAAACTTAATCTTGTCCAATTAGGGTTTCTAACCAATCTTGTGCATCCAATAGGTGTTTTTGTGTCATTGGATGAACAATTAGGTCATTTTCGTCCTCCCTAGGCTAATTCTTGTCCAATTAGGGTTTCTAACCAATCTTGTGCATCTAATAGGTGTTTTGTGTCATTGGATGAACATTTACGTCATTTTCGTCCTCCCTAAACTTAATCTTGTCCAATTAGGGTTTCTAACAAATCTTGTGCATCCAATAGGTGTTTTTGTGTCATTGGATGAACAATTAGGTCATTTTTGTCCTCGCTAGGCAAATTCTTGTCCAATTAGGGTTTTTAACCAATCTTGTGCATCTAATAGGTGTTTTATGTCATTGGATGAACATTTAGGTAATTTTCGTCCTCCCTACACTTAATCTTGTCCAATTAGTGTTTTTAACCAATCTTGTGCATCTAATAGGTGTTTTGTGTCATTGGATGAACATTTACGTCATTTTCGTCCTCCCTAAACTTAATCTTGTCCAATTAGGGTTTCTAACCAATCTTGTGCATCCAATAGGTGTTTTTGTGTCATTGGATGAACAATTAGATCATTTTCGTCCTCGCTAGGCTAATTCTTGTCCAATTAGGGTTTATAACCAATCTTGTGCATCCGATAGGTGTTTTGTGTCATTGGATGAACATTTAGGTCATTTTCGTCCTCCCTACACTTAATCTTGTCCAATTAGGGTTTTTAACCAATCTTGTGCATACAATAGGTGTTTTGTGTCATTGGATGAAAAATTAGGTCATTTTTTTCCTCCCAAGGCTTATTCTTGTCCAATTAGGGTTTCTAACCAATCTTGTGCATCCAATCGGTGTTTTTGTGTCATTGGAAGAATATTTAGGTCATTTTCGTCCTCCCTTCACTTAATCTTGTCCAATTAGGGTTTTTAACCAATCTTGTGCATCCAATAGGTGTTTTTGTGTCATTGGATGAACAATTAGGTCATTTTTGTCCTCGCTAGGCTAATTCTTGTCCAATTAGGGTTTTTAACCAATCTTGTGCATCTAATAGGTGTTTTATGTCATTGGATGAACATTTAGGTCATTTTCGTCCTCCCTAAACTTAATCTTGTCCAATTAGGGTTTCTAACCAATCTTGTGCATCCAATAGGTGTTTTTGTGTCATTGGATGAACAATTAGATCATTTTCGTCCTCGCTAGGCTAATTCTTGTCCAATTAGGGTTTATAACCAAACTTGTGCATCCAATAGGTGTTTTGTGTCATTGGATGAACATTTAGGTCATTTTCGTCCTCCCTACACTTAATCATGTCCAATTAGGTTTTTTAACGAATCTTGTGCATCCAATAGGTGTTTTGTGTCATTGGATGAACATTTAGGTAATTTTCGTCCTCCCTACACTTAATCTTGTCCAATTAGGGTTTTTAACCAATCTTGTGCACACAATAGGTGATTTGTGTCATTGGATGAAAAATTAGGTCATTTTTTTCCTCCCAAGGCTTATTCTTGTCCAATTAGGGTTTCTAACCAATCTTGTGCATCCAATAGGTGTTTTTGTGTCATTGGATGAACAATTAGATCATTTTCGTCCTCGCTAGGCTAATTCTTGTCCAATTAGGGTTTATAACCAATCTTGTGCATCCAATAGGTGTTTTGTGTCATTGGAAGAACATTTAGGTCATTTTCGTCCTCCCTACACTTAATCATGTCCAATTAGGTTTTTTAACCAATCTTGTGCATCCAATAGGTGTTTTGTGCATTGGATGAACATTTAGGTAATTTTCGTCCTCCCTACACTTAATCTTGTCCAATTAGGGTTTTTAACCAATCTTGTGCACACAATAGGTGTTTTGTGTCATTGGATGAAAAATTAGGTCATTTTTTTCCTCCCAAGGCTTATTCTTGTCCAATTAGGGTTTCTAACCAATCTTGTGCATCCAATAGGTGTTTTGTGTCATTGGATGAACAATTAGGTCATTTTTGTCCTCCCTAGGCTAATTCTTTTCCAATTAGGGTTTTTAACCAATCTTGTGCATCTAATAGGTGTTTTGTGTCATTGGATGAACATTTTCGTCATTTTCGTCCTCCCTAAACTTAATCTTGTCCAATTAGGGTTTCTAACCAATCTTGTGCATCCAATAGGTGTTTTTGTGTCATTGGATGAACAATTACGTCATTTTCGTCCTCCCTAGGCTAATTCTTGTCCAATTAGGGTTTCTAACCAATCTTGTGCATCCAATAGGTGTTTTGTGTCATTGGATGAACAATTAGGTCATTTTTGTCCTCCCTAGGCTAATTCTTGTCCAATTAGGGTTTCTAACCAATCTTGTGCATCTAATAGGTGTTTTGTGTCATTGGATGAACATTTACGTCATTTTCGTCCTCCCTAAACTTAATCTTGTCCAATTAGGGTTTCTAACCAATCTTGTGCATCCAATTGGTGTTTTGTGTCATTGGATGAACATTTAGGTCCTTTTCGTCCTCCCTAGGCTAATTCTTGTCCAATTAGGGTTTCTAACCAATCTTGTGCATCTAATAGGTGTTTTGTGTCATTGAATGAACATTTACGTCATTTTCGTCCTCCCTAAACTTAATCTTGTCCAATTAGGGTTTCTAACCAATCTTGTGCATCCAATAGGTGTTTTTGTGTCATTGGATGAACAATTAGGTCATTTTTGTCCTCGCTAGGCTAATTCTTGTCCAATTAGGGTTTCTAACCAATCTTGTGCATCTAATAGGTGTTTTGTGTCATTGGATGAACATTTACGTCATTTTCGTCCTCCCTAAACTTAATCTTGTCCAATTAGGGTTTCTAACCAATCTTGGGCATCCAATAGGTGTTTTTGTGTCATTGGATGAACAATTAGGTCATTTTCGTCCTCCCTAGGCTAGTTCTTGTCCAATTAGGGTTTCTAACCAATCTTGTGCATCTAATAGGTGTTTTGTGTCATTGGATGAACATTTACGTCATTTTCGTCCTCCCTAAACTTAATCTTGTCCAATTAGGGTTTCTAACCAATCTTGTGCATCCAATAGGTGTTTTTGTGTCATTGGATGAACAATTAGGTCATTTTTGTCCTCGCTAGGCTAATTCTTGTCCAATTAGGGTTTTTAACCAATCTTGTGCATCTAATAGGTGTTTTGTGTCATTGGATGAACATTTACGTCATTTTCGTCCTCCCTAAACTTAATCTTGTCCAATTAGGGTTTCTAACCAATCTTGTGCATCCAATAGGTGTTTTTGTGTCATTGAATGAACAATTAGGTCATTTTCGTCCTCCCTAGGCTTATGCTTGTCAAATTTGGGTTTCTAACCAATCTTGTGCATCCAATAGGTGTTTTCTGTCGTTGGATGAACAATTAGGTCATTTTCGTCCTCCCTAAACTTAATCTTGTCCAATTAGGGTTTTTAACCAATCTTGTGCATCCAATAGGTGTTTTTGTGTCATTGGATGAACATTTAGGTCATTTTCGTCCTCCCTAGGCTAATTCTTGTCCAATTAGGGTTTTTAACCAATCTTGTGCATCTAATAGGTGTTTTGTGTCATTGGATGAACATTTACGTCATTTTCGTCCTCCCTAAACTTAATCTTGTCCAATTAGGGTTTCAAACCAATCTTGTGCATCCAATAGGTGTTTTTGTGTCATTGGATGAACAATTAGGTCATTTTCGTCCTCCCTAAACTTAATCTTATCCAATTAGGGTTTCTAACCAATCTTGTGCATCCAATCGGTGTTTTTGTGTCATTGGAAGAATATTTAGGTCATTTTCGTCCTCTCTTCACTTAATCTTGTCCAATTAGGGTTTTTAACCAATCTTGTGCATCCAATTGGTGTTTTGTGTCATTGGATGAACATTTAGGTCCTTTTCGTCCTCACTAGGCTAATTCTTGTCCAATTAGGGTTTCTAACCAATCTTGTGCATCTAATAGGTGTTTTGTGTCATTGGATGAACATTTACGTCATTTTCGTCCTCCCTAAACTTAATCTTGTCCAATTAGGGTTTCTAACCAATCTTGTGCATCCAATAGGTGTTTTTGTGTCATTGGATGAACAATTAGATCATTTTCGTCCTCCCTAGGCTAATTCTTGTCCAATTAGGGTTTCTAACCAATCTTGTGCATCTAATAGGTGTTTTGTGTCATTGAATGAACATTTACGTCATTTTCGTCCTCCCTAAACTTAATCTTGTCCAATTAGGGTTTCTAACCAATCTTGTGCATCCAATAGGTGTTTTTGTGTCATTGGATGAACAATTAGGTCATTTTCGTCCTCCCTAGGCTAATTCTTGTCCAATTAGGGTTTCTAACCAATCTTGTGCATCTAATAGGTGTTTTGTGTCATTGGATGAACATTTATGTCATTTTCGTCCTCCCTAAACTTAATCTTCTCCAATTAGGGTTTCTAACCAATCTTGTACATCCAATAGGTGTTTTTGTGTCATTGGATGAACAATTAGGTCATTTTTGTCCTCGCTAGGCAAATTCTTGTCCAATTAGGGTTTTTAACCAATCTTGTGCATCCAATTGGTGTTTTGTGTCATTGGATGAACATTTAGGTCATTTTCGTCCTCCCTACACTTAATCTTGTCCAATTAGTGTTTTTAACCAATCTTGTGCATCTAGTTGGTGTTTTGTGTCATTGGATGAACATTTACGTCATTTTCGTCCTCCCTAAACTTAATCTTGTCCAATTAGGGTTTCTAACCAATCTTGTGCATCCAATAGGTGTTTTTGTGTCATTGGATGAACAATTAGATCATTTTCGTCCTCGCTAGGCTAATTCTTGTCCAATTAGGGTTTATAACCAATCTTGTGCATCCAATAGGTGTTTTGTGTCATTGGATGAACATTTAGGTCATTTTCGTCCTCCCTACACTTAATCTTGTCCAATTAGGGTTTTTAACCAATCTTGTGCATACAATAGGTGTTTTGTGTCATTGGATGAAAAATTAGGTCATTTTTTTCCTCCCAAGGCTTATTCTTATCCAATTAGGGTTTCTAACCAATCTTGTGCATCCAATCGGTGTTTTTGTGTCATTGGAAGAATATTTAGGTCATTTTCGTCCTCCCTTCACTTAATCTTATCCAATTAGGGTTTTTAACCAATCTTGTGCATCCCATAGGTGTTTTTGTGTCATTGGATGAAGAATTAGGTCATTTTCGTCCTCCCTAAACTTAATCTTGTCTAATTAGGGTTTCTAACCAATCTTGTGCATCCAATAGGTGTTTTTGTGTCATTGGATGAACATTTAGGTCATTTTCGTCCTCCACTACACTTAATCTTGTCCAATTAGGGTTTTTAACCAATCTTGTGCATCCAATCGGTGTTTGTGTGTCATTGGATGAACAATTACGTCATTTTCGTCCTCCCTTCACTTAATCTTATCCAATTAGGGTTTCTAACAAATCTTGTGCATCCAATAGGTGTTTTTGTGTCATTGGATGAACAATTAGATCATTTTCGTCCTCCCTAGGCTAATTCTTGTCCAATTAGGGTTTTTAACCTATCTTGTGTCGTTGGATGAACAATTATGTCATTTTCGTCCTCCCTAGGCTTATTCTTGTCCAATTAGGGTTTCTAACCAATCTTGTGCATCCAATAGGTGTTTTGTGTCATTGGATGAACAATTAGGTCATTTTTGTCCTCCCTAGGCTAATTCTTTTCCAATTAGGGTTTTTAACCAATCTTGTGCATCTAATAGGTGTTTTGTGTCATTGGATGAACATTTTCGTCCTCCCTAAACTTAATCTTGTCCAATTACGGTTTCAAACCAATCTTGTGCATCCAATAGGTGTTTTTGTGTCATTGGATGAACAATTAGGTCATTTTCGTCCTCCCTAAACTTAATCTTATCCCATTAGGGTTTCTAACCAATCTTGTGCATCCCATCGGTGTTTTTGTGTCATTGGAAGAATATTTAGGTCATTTTCGTCCTCCCTTCACTTAATGTTGTCCAATTAGGGTTTTTAACCAATCTTGTGCATCCAATTGGTGTTTTGTGTCATTGGATGAACATTTAGGTCCTTTTCGTCCTCCCTAGGCTAATTCTTGTCCAATTAGGGTTTCTAACCAATCTTGTGCATCTAATAGGTGTTTTGTGTCATTGAATGAACATTTACGTCATTTTCGTCCTCCCTAAACTTAATCTTGTCCAATTAGGGTTTCTAACCAATCTTGTGCATCCAATAGGTGTTTTTGTGTCATTGGATGAACAATTAGGTCATTTTCGTCCTCCCTAGGCTAATTCATGTCCAATTAGGGTTTTTAACCAATCTTGTGCATCCAATAGGTGTTTTGTGTCATTGGATGAACAATTAGGTCATTTTCGTCCTCCCTAGGCTTATTCTTGTCCAATTAGGGTTTCTAACCAATCTTGTGCATCCAATTGGTGTTTTTGTGTCATTGGACGAACAATTAGATCATTTTCGTCCTCCCTAGGCTAATTCTTGTCCAATTAGGGTTTCTAACCAATCTTGTGAATGAAATAGGTGTTTTTGTGTCATTGGATGAACAATTATGTCATTTTCGTCCTCCCTAGGCTAATTCTTATCAAATTATGGTTTTTAACCAATCTTGTGCATCCAATAGGTGTTTTGTGTCATTGGACGAACATTTAGGTCATTTTTTTCTCCCTACTCTTAATCTTGTCCAATTAGGGTTTCTAACCAATCTTGTGCATCCAATAGTTGTTTTAGTGTCATTGGATGAACATATATGTCATTTTCGTCCTCCCTAAACTTAATCTTGTCCAATTAGGGTTTCTAACCAATCTTGTGCATCCAATTGGTGTTTTTGTGTCATTGGATGAACAATTAGGTCATTTTCGTCCTCCCTAGGCTAATTCTTGTCCAATTAGGGTTTCTAACCAATCTTGTGCATCTAATAGGTGTTTTGTGTCATTGGATGAACATTTACGTCATTTTCGTCCTCCCTAAACTTAATCTTGTCCAATTAGGGTTTCAAACCAATCTTGTGCATCCAATAGGTGTTTTTGTGTCATTGGATGAACAATTAGGTCATTTTCGTCCTCCCTAAACTTAATCTTATCCAATTAGGGTTTCTAACCAATCTTGTGCATCCAATCGGTGTTTTTGTGTCATTGGAAGAATATTTAGGTCATTTTCGTCCTCTCTTCACTTAATCTTGTCCAATTAGGGTTTTTAACCAATCTTGTGCATCCAATTGGTGTTTTGTGTCATTGGATGAACATTTAGGTCCTTTTCGTCCTCACTAGGCAAATTCTTGTCCAATTAGGGTTTCTAACCAATCTTGTGCATCCAATAGGTGTTTTTGTGTCATTGGATGAACAATTAGGTCATTTTCGTCCTCCCTAGGCTAATTCTTGTCCAATTAGGGTTTCTAACCAATCTTGTGCATCTAATAGGTGTTTTGTGTCATTGGATGAACATTTACGTCATTTTCGTCCTCCCTAAACTTAATCTTGTCCAATTAGGGTTTCTAACCAATCTTGTGCATCCAATAGGTGTTTTGTGTCATTGGATGAACAATTAGGTCATTTTTGTCCTCCCTAGGCTAATTCTTGTCCAATTAGGGTTTTTAACCAATCTTGTGCATCTAATAGGTGTTTTATGTCATTGGATGAACATTTAGGTCATTTTCGTCCTCCCTACACTTAATCTTGTCCAATTAGGGTTTTTAATCAATCTTGTGCATCCAATCGGTGTTTTTGTGTCATTGGAAGAATATTTAGGTCATTTTCGTCCTCCCTTCACTTAATCTTATCCAATTAGGGTTTCTAACAAATCTTGTGCATCCAATAGGTGTTTTTGTGTCATTGGATGAACAATTAGATCATTTTCGTCCTCCCTAGGCTAATTCTTGTCCAATTAGGGTTTTTAACCTATCTTGTGTCATTGGATGAACAATTATGTCATTTTCGTCCTCCCTAGGCTTATTCTTGTCCAATTAGGGTTTCTAACCAATCTTGTGCATCCAATAGGTGTTTTGTGTCATTGGATGAACAATTAGGTCATTTTTGTCCTCCCTAGGCTAATTCTTTTCCAATTAGGGTTTTTAACCAATCTTGTGCATCCAATTGGTGTTTTCTGTCATTGGATGAACATTTAGGTCCTTTTCGTCCTCACTAGGCTAATTCTTGTCCAATTAGGGTTTCTAACCAATCTTGTGCATCTAATAGGTGTTTTGTGTCATTGGATGAACATTTACGTCATTTTCGTCCTCCCTAAACTTAATCTTGTCCAATTAGGGTTTCTAACCAATCTTGTGCATCCAATAGGTGTTTTTGTGTCATTGGATGAACAATTAGGTCATTTTTGTCCTCGCTAGGCAAATTCTTGTCCAATTAGGGTTTTTAACCAATCTTGTGCATCTAATAGGTGTTTTATGTCATTGGATGAACATTTAGGTCATTTTCGTCCTCCCTTCACTTAATCTTGTCCAATTAGGGTTTTTAACCAATCTTGTGCATCCAATAGGTGTTTTTGTGTCATTGGATGAACAATTAGGTCATTTTCGTCCTCCCTAAACTTAATCTTGTCCAATTAGGGTGTCTAACCAATCTTGTGCATCCAATCGGTGTTTTTGTGTCATTGGAAGAATATATCGGTCATTTTCGTCCTCCCTTCACTTAATCTTGTCCAATTAGGGTTTTTAACCAATCTTTTGCATCCAATTGGTGTTTTGTGTCATTGGATGAACATTTAGGTCCTTTTCGTCCTCCCAAGGCAAATTCTTGTCCAATTAGGGTTTCTAACCAATCTTGTGCATCCAATAGATGTTTTTGTGTCATTGGATGAACAATTACGTCATTTTCGTCCTCCCTAGGCTAATTCTTGTCCAATTAGGGTTTCTAACCAATCTTGTGCATCCAATAGGTGTTTTGTGTCATTGGATGAACAATTAGGTCATTTTTGTCCTCCATAGGCTAATTCTTGTCCAATTAGGGTTTTTAACCAATCTTGTGCATCTAATAGGTGTTTTTTGTCATTGGATGAACATTTAGGTCATTTTCGTCCTCCCTACACTTAATCTTGTCCAATTAGGGTTTTTAACCAATCTTGTGCATCCAATCGGTCTTTTTGTGTCATTGGAAGAATATTTAGGTCATTTTCGTCCTCCCTTCACTTAATCTTATCCAATTAGGGTTTCTAACAAATCTTGTGCATCCAATAGGTGCTTTTGTGTCATTGGATGAACAATTAGATCATTTTCGTCCTCCCTATGCTAATTCTTGTCCAATTAGGGTTTTTAACCAATCTTGTGTCATTGGATGAACAATTAAGTCATTTTCGTCCTCCCTAGGCTTATTCTTGTCCAATTAGGGTTTCTAACCAATCTTGTGCATCCAATAGGTGTTTTGTGTCATTGGATGAAAAATTAGGTCATTTTTTTCCTCCCAAGGCTTATTCTTGTCCAATTAGGGTTTCTAACCAATCTTGTGCATCCAATAGGTGTTTTGTGTCATTGGACGAACAATTAGGTCATTTTTGTCCTCCCTAGGCTAATTCTTTTCCAATTAGGGTTTTTAACCAATCTTGTGCATCTAATAGGTGTTTTGTGTCATTGGATGAACATTTAGGTCATTTTCGTCCTCCCAATGCTAATTCTTGTCCAATTAGGGTTTTTAACCAATCTTGTGTCATTGGATGAACAATTAAGTCATTTTCGTCCTCCCTAGGCTTATTCTTGTCCAATTAGGGTTTCTAACCAATCTTGTGCATCCAATAGGTGTTTTGTGTCATTGGATGAAAAATTAGGTCATTTTTTTCCTCCCAAGGCTTATTCTTGTCCAATTAGGGTTTCTAACCAATCTTGTGCATCCAATAGGTGTTTTGTGTCATTGGATGAACAATTAGGTCATTTTCGTCCTCCCTAGGCTAGTTCTTGTCCAATTAGGGTTTCTAACCAATCTTGTGCATCTAATAGGTGTTTTGTGTCATTGGATGAACATTTACGTCATTTTCGTCCTCCCTAAACTTAATCTTGTCCAATTAGGGTTTCTAACCAATCTTGTGCATCCAATAGGTGTTTTTGTGTCATTGGATGAACAATTAGGTCATTTTTGTCCTCGCTAGGCTAATTCTTGTCCAATTAGGGTTTTTAACCAATCTTGTGCATCTAATAGGTGTTTTGTGTCATTGGATGAACATTTACGTCATTTTCGTCCTCCCTAAACTTAATCTTGTCCAATTAGGGTTTCTAACCAATCTTGTGCATCTAATAGGTGTTTTGTGTCATTGGATGAACATTTACGTCATTTTCGTCCTCCCTAAACTTAATCTTGTCCAATTAGGGTTTCTAACCAATCTTGGGCATCCAATAGGTGTTTTTGTGTCATTGGATGAACAATTAGGTCATTTTCGTCCTCCCTAGGCTAGTTCTTGTCCAATTAGGGTTTCTAACCAATCTTGTGCATCTAATAGGTGTTTTGTGTCATTGGATGAACATTTACGTCATTTTCGTCCTCCCTAAACTTAATCTTGTCCAATTAGGGTTTCTAACCAATCTTGTGCATCCAATTGGTGTTTTGTGTCATTGGATGAACATTTAGGTCCTTTTCGTCCTCCCTAGGCTAATTCTTGTCCAATTAGGGTTTCTAACCAATCTTGTGCATCTAATAGGTGTTTTGTGTCATTGAATGAACATTTACGTCATTTTCGTCCTCCCTAAACTTAATCTTGTCCAATTAGGGTTTCTAACCAATCTTGTGCATCCAATAGGTGTTTTTGTGTCATTGGATGAACAATTAGGTCATTTTCGTCCTCCCTAGGCTAATTCATGTCCAATTAGGGTTTCTAACCAATCTTGTGCATCTAATAGGTGTTTTGTGTCATTGGATGAACATTTACGTCATTTTCGTCCTCCCTAAACTTAATCTTGTCCAATTAGGGTTTCTAACCAATCTTGTGCATCTAATAGGTGTTTTTGTGTCATTGGATGAACAATTAGGTCATTTTTGTCCTCCATAGGCTAATTCTTGTCCAATTAGGGTTTTAAACCAATCTTGTGCATCTAATAGGTGTTTTGTGTCATTGGATGAACATTTAGGTCATTTTCGTCCTCCCTACACTTAATCTTGTCCAATTAGTGTTTTTAACCAATCTTGTGCATCTAATAGGTGTTTTGTGTCATTGGATGAACATTTACGTCATTTTATTCCTCCCTAAACTTAATCTTGTCCAATTAGGGTTTCTAACCAATCTTGTGCATCCAATAGGTGTTTTTGTGTCATTGGATGAACAATTAGATCATTTTCGTCCTCGCTAGGCTAATTCTTTTCCAATTAGGGTTTATAACCAATCTTGTGCATCCAATAGGTGTTTTGTGTCATTGGATGAACATTTAGGTCATTTTCGTCCTCCCTACACTTAATCATGTCCAATTAGGTTTTTTAACCAATCTTGTGCATCCAATAGGTGTTTTGTGCATTGGATGAACATTTAGGTAATTTTCGTCCTCCCTACACTTAATCTTGTCCAATTAGGGTTTTTAACCAATCTTGTGCATATAATAGGTGTTTTGTGTCATTGGATGAGAAATTAGGTCATTTTTTTCCTCCCAAGGCTTATTCTTGTCCAATTAGGGTTTCTAACCAATCTTGTGCATCCAATCGGTGTTTTTGTGTCATTGGAAGAATATTTAGGTCATTTTCGTACTCCCTTCACTTAATCTTATCCAATTAGGGTTTTTAACCAATCTTGTGCATCCAATAGGTGTTTTTGTGTCATTGGATGAACAATTAGGTCGTTTTCGTCCTCCCTAAACTTAATCTTGTCCAATTACGGTTTCTAACCAATCTTGTGCATCCAATAGGCGTTTTTGTGTCATTGGATGAACATTTAGGTCATTTTCGTCCTCCCTACACTTAATCTTGTCCAATTAGGGTTTTTAACCAATCTTGTGCATCCAATCGGTGTTTGTGTGTCATTCGATGAACAATTAAGTCATTTTCGTCCTCCCTTCACTTAATCTTATCCAATTAGGGTTTCTAACAAATCTTGTGCTTCCAATAGGTGTTTTTGTGTCATCGGATGAACAATTAGATCATTTTCGTCCTCCCTAGGCTAATTCTTGTCCAATTAGGGTTTTTAACCTATCTTGTGTCATTGGATGAACAATTATGTCATTTTCGTCCTCCCTAGGCTTATTCTTGTCCAATTAGGGTTTCTAACCAATCTTGTGCATCCAATAGGTGTTTTGTGTCATTGGATGAACAATTAGGTCATTTTTGTCCTCCTTAGGCTAATTCTTTTCCAATTAGGGTTTTTAACCAATCTTGTGCATCTAATAGGTGTTTTGTGTCATTGGATGAACATTTTCGTCATTTTCGTCCTCCCTAAACTTAATCTTGTCCAATTAGGGTTTCAAACCAATCTTGTGCATCCAATAGGTGTTTTTGTGTCATTGGATGAACAATTAGGTCATTTTCGTCCTCCCTAAACTTAATCTTATCCAATTAGGGTTTCTAACCAATCTTGTGCTTCCAATCGGTGTTTTTGTGTCATTGGAAGAATATTTAGGTCATTTTCGTACTCCCTTCACTTAATGTTGTCCAATTAGGGTTTCTAACCAATCTTGTGCATCCAATTGGTGTTTTGTGTCATTGGATGAACATTTAGGTCCTTTTCGTCCTCCCTAGGCTAATTCTTGTCCAATTAGGGTTTCTAACCAATCTTGTGCATCTAATAGGTGTTTTGTGTCATTGAATGAACATATACGTCATTTTCGTCCTCCCTAAACTCAATCTTGTCCAATTAGGGTTTCTAACCAATCTTGTGCATCCAATAGGTGTTTTTGTGTCATTGGATGAACAATTAGGTCATTTTCGTCCTCCCTAGGCTAATTCTTGTCCAATTAGGGTTTCTGACCAATCTTGTGCATCTAATAGGTGTTTTGTGTCATTGGATGAACATTTACGTCATTTTCGTCCTCCCTAAACTTAATCTTGTCCAATTAGGGTTTCTAACCAATCTTGGGCATCCAATAGGTGTTTTTGTGTCATTGGATGAACAATTAGGTCATTTTTGTCCTCGCTAGGCAAATTCTTGTCCAATTAGGGTTTTTAACCAATCTTGTGCATCTAATAGGTGTTTTATGTCATTGGATGAACATTTAGGTCATTTTCGTCCTCCCTACACTTAATCTTGTCCAATTAGAGTTTTTAACCAATCTTGTGCATCTAATTGGTGTTTTGTGTCATTGGATGAACATTTACGTCATTTTCGTCCTCCCTAAACTTAATCTTGTCCAATTAGGGTTTCTAACCAATCTTGTGCATCCAATAGGTGTTTTTGTGTCATTGGATGAACAATTAGATCATTTTCGTCCTCGCTAGGCTAATTCTTGTCGAATTAGGGTTTATAACCAATCTTGTGCATCCAATAGGTGTTTTGTGTCATTGGATGAACATTTAGGTCATTTTCGTCCTCCCTACACTTAATCTTGTCCAATTAGGGTTTTTAACCAATCTTGTGCATACAATAGGTGTTTTGTGTCATTGGATGAAAAATTAGGTCATTTTTTTCCTCCCAAGGCTTATTCTTATCCAATTAGGGTTTCTAACCAATCTTGTGCATCCAATCGGTGTTTTTGTGTCATTGGAAGAATATTTAGGTCATTTTCGTCCTCCCGTCACTTAATCTTATCCAATTAGGGTTTTTAACCAATCTTGTGCATCCAATAGGTGTTTTTGTGTCATTGGATGAAGAATTAGGTCATTTTCGTCCTCCCTAAACTTAATCTTGTCTAATTAGGGTTTCTAACCAATCTTGTGCATCCAATAGGTGTTTTTGTGTCATTGGATGAACATTTAGGTCATTTTCGTCCTCCACTACACTTAATCTTGTCCAATTAGGGTTTTTAACCAATCTTGTGCATCCAATCGGTGTTTGTGTGTCATTGGATGAACAATTACGTCATTTTCGTCCTCCCTTCACTTAATCTTATCCAATTAGGGTTTCTAACAAATCTTGTGCATCCAATAGGTGTTTTTGTGTCATTGGATGAACAATTAGATCATTTTCGTCCTCCCTAGGCTAATTCTTGTCCAATTAGGGTTTTTAACCTATCTTGTGTCATTGGATGAACAATTATGTCATTTTCGTCCTCCCTAGGCTTATTCTTATCCAATTAGGGTTTCTAACCAATCTTGTGCATCCAATAGGTGTTTTGTGTCATTGGATGAACAATTAGGTCATTTTTGTCCTCCCTAGGCTAATTCTTTTCCAATTAGGGTTTTTAACCAATCTTGTGCATCTAATAGGTGTTTTGTGTCATTGGATGAACATTTTCGTCATTTTCGTCCTCCCTAAACTTAATCTTGTCCAATTAGGGTTTCAAACCAATCTTGTGCATCCAATAGGTATTTTTGTGTCATTGGATGAACAATTAGGTCATTTTCGTCCTCCCTAAACTTAATCTTATCCAATTAGGGTTTCTAACCAATCTTGTGCATCCAATCGGTGTTTTTGTGTCATTGGAAGAATATTTAGGTCATTTTCATCCTCCCTTCACTTAATGTTGTCCAATTAGGGTTTTTAACCAATCTTGTGCATCCAATTGGTGTTTTGTGTCATTGGATGAACATTTAGGTCCTTTTCGTCCTCCCTAGGCTAATTCTTGTCCAATTAGGGTTTCTAACCAATCTTGTGCATCTAATAGGTGTTTTGTGTCATTGAATGAACATTTACGTCATTTTCGTCCTCCCTAAACTTAATCTTGTCCAATTAGGGTTTCTAACCAATCTTGTGCATCTAATAGGTGTTTTTGTGTCATTGGATGAACAATTAGGTCATTTTTGTCCTCCATAGGCTAATTCTTGTCCAATTAGGGGTTTTAACCAATCTTGTGCATCTAATAGGTGTTTTGTGTCATTGGATGAACATTTACGTCATTTTCGTCCTCCCTAAACTTAATCTTGTCCAATTA
This sequence comes from Cicer judaicum, assembly GCA_037974835.1. Classification (NCBI taxonomy): domain Eukaryota; kingdom Viridiplantae; phylum Streptophyta; class Magnoliopsida; order Fabales; family Fabaceae; genus Cicer; species Cicer judaicum. The sequence goes on from JBBPBS010000083.1 coordinate 316,877, forward strand.
GGGTTTTTAACCAATCTTGTGCATCTAATAGGTGTTTTATGTCATTGGATGAACATTTAGGTCATTTTTGACCTCCCTTCACTTAATCTTATACAATTAGGGTTTTTAACCAATCTTGTGCATCCAATAGGTGTTTTTGTGTCATTGGATGAACAATTAGGTCATTTTCGTCCTCCCTAAACTTAATCTTGTCCAATTAGGGTGTCTAACCAATCTTGTGCATCCAATCGGTGTTTTTGTGTCATTGGAAGAATATATCGGTCATTTTCGTCCTCCCTTCACTTAATCTTGTCCAATTAGGGTTTTTAACCAATCTTTTGCATCCAATTGGTGTTTTGTGTCATTGGATGAACATTTAGGTCCTTTTCGTCCTCCCAAGGCAAATTCTTGTCCAATTAGGGTTTCTAACCAATCTTGTGCATCCAATCGGTGTTTTTGTGTCATTGGAAGAATATTTAGGTCATTTTCATCCTCCCTTCACTTAATGTTGTCCAATTAGGGTTTTTAACCAATCTTGTGCATCCAATTGGTGTTTTGTGTCATTGGATGAACATTTAGGTCCTTTTCGTCCTCCCTAGGCTAATTCTTGTCCAATTAGGGTTTCTAACCAATCTTGTGCATCTAATAGGTGTTTTGTGTCATTGAATGAACATTTACGTCATTTTCGACCTCCCTAAACTTAATCTTGTCCAATTAGGGTTATTAACCAATCTTGTGCATCCAATAGGTGTTTTTGTGTCATTGGATGAACAATTAGGTCATTTTCGTCCTCCCTAGGCTAATTCTTGTCCAATTAGGGTTTCTAACCAATCTTGTGCATCTAATAGGTGTTTTGTGTCATTGGATGAACATTTACGTCATTTTCGTCCTCCCTAAACTTAATCTTGTCCAATTAGGGTTTCTAACCAATCTTGTGCATCTAATAGGTGTTTTTGTGTCATTGGATGAACAATTAGGTCATTTTTGTCCTCGCTAGGCAAATTCTTGTCCAATTAGGGTTTTTAACCAATCTTGTGCATCTAATAGGTGTTTTATGTCATTGGATGAATATTTAGGTCATTTTCGTCCTCCCTTCACTTAATCTTATCCAATTAGGGTTTTTAACCAATCTTGTGCATCCAATAGGTGTTTTTGTGTCATTGGATGAACAATTAGGTCATTTTCGTCCTCCCTAAACTTAATCTTGTCCAATTAGGGTGTCTAACCAATCTTGTGCATCCAATCGGTGTTTTTGTGTCATTGGAAGAATATATCGGTCATTTTCGTCCTCCCTTCACTTAATCTTGTCCATTTAGGGTTTTTAACCAATCTTTTGCATCCAATTGGTGTTTTGTGTCATTGGATGAACATTTAGGTCCTTTTCGTCCTCCCAAGGCAAATTCTTGTCCAATTAGGGTTTCTAACCAATATTGTGCATCCAATAGATGTTTTTGTGTCATTGGATGAACAATTACGTCATTTTCGTCCTCCCTAGGCTAATTCTTGTCCAATTACGGTTTCTAACCAATCTTGTGCATCCAATAGGTGTTTTGTGTCATTGGATGGACAATTAGGTCATTTTTGTCCTCCATAGGCTAATTCTTGTCCAATTAGGGTTTTTAACCAATCTTGTGCATCTAATAGGTGTTTTTTGTCATTGGATGAACATTTAGGTCATTTTCGTCCTCCCTACACTTAATCTTGTCCAATTAGGGTTTTTAACCAATCTTGTGCATCCAATCGGTCTTTTTGTGTCATTGGAAAAATATTTAGGTCATTTTCGTCCTCCTTTCACTTAATCTTATCCAATTAGGGTTTCTAACAAATCTTGTGCATCAAATAGGTGCTTTTGTGTCATTGGATAAACAATTAGATCATTTTCGTCCTCCCTATGCTAATTCTTGTCCAATTAGGGTTTTTAACCAATCTTGTGTCATTGGATGAACAATTAAGTCATTTTCGTCCTCCCTAGGCTTATTCTTGTCCAATTAGGGTTTCTAACCAATCTTGTGCATCCAATAGGTGTTTTGTGTCATTGGATGAAAAATTAGGTCATTTTTTTCCTCCCAAGGCTTAATCTTGTCCAATTAGGGTTTCTAACCAATCTTGTGCATCCAATAGGTGTTTTTGTGTCATTGGATGAACAATTAGGTCATTTTCGTCCTCCCTAGGCTAATTCTTGTCCAATTAGGGTTTCTAACCAATCTTATGCATCTAATAGGTGTTTTGTGTCATTGGATGAACATTTACGTCATTTTCGTCCTCCCTAAACTTAATCTTGTCCAATTAGGGTTTCTAACCAATCCTGTGCATGCAATCGGTGTTTTGTGTCATTGGATAAACAATTAGGTCATTTTTGTCCTCCCTAGGCTAATTCTTTTCCAATTAGGGTTTTTAACCAATCTTGTGCATCTAATAGGTGTTTTGTGTCATTGGATGAACATTTTCGCCATTTTCGTCCTCCCTAAACTTAATCTTGTCCAATTAAGGTTTCTAACCAATCTTGTGCATCCAATAGGTGTTTTTGTGTCATTGGATGAACAATTTGGTCATTTTCGTCCTCCCTGGGCTTATTCTTGTCCAATTAGGGTTTCTAACGAATCTTGTGCATCCAATAGATGTTTTTGTGTCATTGGAAGATGATTTAGGTCATTTTCGTCGTCCCTACCCTTAATCTTGTCCAATTAGGGTTTTTAACCAATCTTGTGCATCCAACAGGTGTTTTGTGTCATTGGATGAACAATTATGTCATTTTCGTCCTCCCTAGGCTTATTCTTGTCCAATTAAGTTTTTAACCAATCTTGTGCATCCAGTAGGTGTTTTGTGTGATTTGATGAACATTTAGGTCCTTTTCGTCCTCCCTAGGCTAATTCTTGTCCAATTAGGGTTTCAAACCAATCTTGTGCATCCAATAGGTGTTTTTGTGTCATTGGATGAACAATTAGGTCATTTTCGTCCTCCCTAAACTTAATCTTGTCCAATTAGGGTTTCTAACCAATCTTGTGCATCTAATAGGTGTTTTTGTGTCATTGGATGAACAATTAGGTCATTTTTGTCCTCCATAGGCTATTTCTTGTCCAATTAGCGTTTTTAACCAATCTTGTGCATCTAATAGGTGTTTTGTGTCATTGGATGAACATTTACGTCATTTTCGTCCTCCCTAAACTTAATCTTGTCCAATTAGGGTTTTTAACCAATCTTGTGCATCTAATAGGTGTTTTATGTCATTGGATGAACATTTAGGTCATTTTCG
>JBBPBS010000083.1:320118-333910 GCA_037974835.1 Cicer judaicum
ACAATTAGGTCATTTTTGTCCTCCATAGGCTAATTCTTGTCCAATTAGGGTTTTTAACCAATCTTGTGCATCTAATAGGTGTTTTTTGTCATTGGATGAACATTTAGGTCATTTTCGTCCTCCCTACACTTAATCTTGTCCAATTAGGGTTTTTAACCAATCTTGTGCATCCAATCGGTCTTTTTGTGTCATTGGAAGAATATTTAGGTCATTTTCGTCCTCCCTTCACTTAATCTTATCCAATTAGGGTTTCTAACAAATCTTGTGCATCCAATAGGTGCTTTTGTGTCATTGGATGAACAATTAGATCATTTTCGTCCTCCCTATGCTAATTCTTGTCCAATTAGGGTTTTTAACCAATCTTGTGTCATTGGATGAACAATTAAGTCATTTTCGTCCTCCCTAGGCTTATTCTTGTCCAATTAGGGTTTCTAACCAATCTTGTGCATCCAATAGGTGTTTTGTGTCATTGGATGAAAAATTAGGTCATTTTTTTCCTCCCAAGGCTTAATCTTGTCCAATTAGGGTTTCTAACCAATCTTGTGCATCCAATAGGTGTTTTTGTGTCATTGGATGAACAATTAGGTCATTTTCGTCCTCCCTAGGCTAATTCTTGTCCAATTAGGGTTTCTAACCAATCTTGTGCATCTAATAGGTGTTTTGTGTCATTGGATGAACATTTACGTCATTTTCGTCCTCCCTAAACTTAATCTTGTCCAATTAGGGTTTCTAACAAATCTTGTGCATCCAATAGGTGTTTTTGTGTCATTGGATGAACAATTAGGTCATTTTTGTCCTCGCTAGGCAAATTCTTGTCCAATTAGGGTTTTTAACCAATCTTGTGCATCTAATAGGTGTTTTATGTCATTGGATGAACATTTAGGTAATTTTCGTCCTCCCTACACTTAATCTTGTCCAATTAGTGTTTTTAACCAATCTTGTGCATCTAATAGGTGTTTTGTGTCATTGGATGAACATTTACGTCATTTTCGTCCTCCCTAAACTTAATCTTGTCCAATTAGGGTTTCTAACCAATCTTGTGCATCCAATAGGTGTTTTTGTGTCATTGGATGAACATTTAGGTCATTTTCGTCCTCCCTACACTTAATCTTGTCCAATTAGGGTTTTTAACCAATCTTGTGCATCCAATCGGTGTTTGTGTGTCATTGGATGAACAATTACGTCATTTTCGTCCTCCCTTCACTTAATCTTATCCAATTAGGGTTTCTAACAAATCTTGTGCATCCAATAGGTGTTTTTGTGTCATCGGATGAACAATTAGATCATTTTCGTCCTCCCTAGGCTAATTCTTGTCCAATTAGGGTTTTTAACCTATCTTGTGTCATTGGATGAACAATTATGTCATTTTCGTCCTCCCTAGGCTTATTCTTGTCCAATTAGGGTTTCTAACCAATCTTGTGCATCCAATAGGTGTTTTGTGTCATTGGATGAACAATTAGGTCATTTTTGTCCTCCCTAGGCTAATTCTTTTCCAATTAGGGTTTTTAACCAATCTTGTGCATCTAATAGGTGTTTTGTGTCATTGGATGAACATTTAGGTCATTTTCGTCCTCCCTACACTTAATCATGTCCAATTAGGTTTTTTAACGAATCTTGTGCATCCAATAGGTGTTTTGTGTCATTGGATGAACATTTAGGTAATTTTCGTCCTCCCTACACTTAATCTTGTCCAATTAGGGTTTTTAACCAATCTTGTGCACACAATAGGTGATTTGTGTCATTGGATGAAAAATTAGGTCATTTTTTTCCTCCCAAGGCTTATTCTTGTCCAATTAGGGTTTCTAACCAATCTTGTGCATCCAATAGGTGTTTTTGTGTCATTGGATGAACAATTAGATCATTTTCGTCCTCGCTAGGCTAATTCTTGTCCAATTAGGGTTTATAACCAATCTTGTGCATCCAATAGGTGTTTTGTGTCATTGGATGAAAAATTAGGTCATTTTTTTCCTCCCAAGGCTTATTCTTGTCCAATTAGGGTTTCTAACCAATCTTGTGCATCCAATAGGTGTTTTGTGTCATTGGATGAACAATTAGGTCATTTTTGTCCTCCCTAGGCTTATTCTTTTCCAATTAGGGTTTTTAACCAATCTTGTGCATCTAATAGGTGTTTTGTGTCATTGGATGAACATTTTCGTCATTTTCGTCCTCCCTAAACTTAATCTTGTCCAATTAGGGTTTCTAACCAATCTTGTGCATCCAATAGGTGTTTTGTGTCATTGGATGAACAATTAGGTCATTTTTGTCCTCCCTAGGCTAATTCTTTTCCAATTAGGGTTTTTAACCAATCTTGTGCATCTAATAGGTGTTTTGTGTCATTGGATGAACATTTACGTCATTTTCGTCCTCCCTAAACTTAATCTTGTCCAATTAGGGTTTTTAACCAATCTTGTGCATCTAATAGGTGTTTTATGTCATTGGATGAACATTTAGGTCATTTTCGACCTCCCTTCACTTAATCTTCTCCAATTAGGGTTTTTAACCAATCTTGTGCATCCAATAGGTGTTTTTGTGTCATTGGATGAACAATTAGGTCATTTTCGTCCTCCCTAAACTTAATCTTGTCCAATTAGGGTGTCTAACCAATCTTGTGCATCCAATCGGTGTTTTTGTGTCATTGGAAGAATATATCGGTCATTTTCGTCCTCCCTTCACTTAATCTTGTCCAATTAGGGTTTTTAACCAATCTTTTGCATCCAATTGGTGTTTTGTGTCATTGGATGAACATTTAGGTCCTTTTCGTCCTCCCAAGGCAAATTCTTGTCCAATTAGGGTTTCTAACCAATCTTGTGCATCCAATAGATGTTTTTGTGTCATTGGATGAACAATTACGTCATTTTCGTCCTCCCTAGGCTAATTCTTGTCCAATTAGGGTTTCTAACCAATCTTGTGCATCCAATAGGTGTTTTGTGTCATTGGATGAACAATTAGGTCATTTTTGTCCTCCATAGGCTAATTCTTGTCCAATTAGGGTTTTTAACCAATCTTGTGCATCTAATAGGTGTTTTTTGTCATTGGATGAACATTTAGGTCATTTTCGTCCTCCCTACACTTAATCTTGTCCAATTAGGGTTTTTAACCAATCTTGTGCATCCAATCGGTCTTTTTGTGTCATTGGAAAAATATTTATGTCATTTTCGTCCTCCTTTCACTTAATCTTATCCAATTAGGGTTTCTAACAAATCTTGTGCATCCAATAGGTGCTTTTGTGTCATTGGATGAACAATTAGATCATTTTCGTCCTCCCTATGCTAATTCTTGTCCAATTAGGGTTTTTAACCAATCTTGTGTCATTGGATGAACAATTAAGTCATTTTCGTCCTCCCTAGGCTTATTCTTGTCCAATTAGGGTTTCTAACCAATCTTGTGCATCCAATAGGTGTTTTGTGTCATTGGATGAAAAATTAGGTCATTTTTTTCCTCCCAAGGCTTAATCTTGTCCAATTAGGGTTTCTAACCAATCTTGTGCATCCAATAGGTGTTTTTGTGTCATTGGATGAACAATTAGGTCATTTTCGTCCTCCCTAGGCTAATTCTTGTCCAATTAGGGTTTCTAACCAATCTTGTGCATCTAATAGGTGTTTTGTGTCATTGGATGAACATTTACGTCATTTTCGTCCTCCCTAAACTTAATCTTGTCCAATTAGGGTTTCTAACAAATCTTGTGCATCCAATAGGTGTTTTTGTGTCATTGGATGAACAATTAGGTCATTTTTGTCCTCGCTAGGCAAATTCTTGTCCAATTAGGGTTTTTAACCAATCTTGTGCATCTAATAGGTGTTTTATGTCATTGGATGAACATTTAGGTAATTTTCGTCCTCCCTACACTTAATCTTGTCCAATTAGTGTTTTTAACCAATCTTGTGCATCTAATAGGTGTTTTGTGTCATTGGATGAACATTTACGTCATTTTCGTCCTCCCTAAACTTAATCTTGTCCAATTAGGGTTTCTAACCAATCTTGTGCATCCAATAGGTGTTTTTGTGTCCTTGGATGAACAATTAGATCATTTTCGTCCTCGCTAGGCTAATTCTTGTCCAATTAGGGTTTTTAACCAATCTTGTGCATCCAATAGGTGTTTTTGTGTCATTGGATGAACAATTAGGTCATTTTCGTCCTCCCTAGGCTAATTCTTGTCCAATTAGGGTTTTTAACCAATCTTGTGCATCCAATAGGTGTTTTGTCTCATTGGATAAACATTTAGGTCATTTTCGTCCTCCCTAGGCTTAATCTTGCCCAATTAGGGTTTTGAACCAATCTTGTGCATCCAATAGTTGTTTTTGTGTCATTGGATGAACATTTATGTCATTTTCGTCCTCCCTAAACTTAATCTCTTCCAATAGGTGTTTTTGTGTCATTGGATGAACAATTAGGTCATTTTCGTGCTCCCTAGGCTTATTCTTGTCCAATTAGGGTTATTAACCAATCTTGTGCATCCAATAGGTGTTTTTGTGTCATTGGATGAACAATTAGGTCATTTTCGTCCTCCCTAGGCTAATTCTTTTCCAATTAGGGATTTTAACCAATCTTGTGCATCCAATAGGTGTTTTGTGTCATTGGATGCACATTTAGGTCATTTTCGTCCTCCCTAAACTTAATCTTGTCCAATTAGGGTTTCTAACCAATCTTGTGCATCCAATAGGTGTTTTTGTGTCATTGGATGAACAATTAGGTCATTTTCATCCTCCCTAAACTTAATCTTGTCCCATTAGGGTTTTTAACCAATCTTCTGCATCCAATAGGTGTTTTGTGTCATTGCATGAACATTTACGTCATTTTCGTCCTCCCTAAACTTAATCTTGTCCAATTAGGGTTTCTAACCAATCTTGTGCATCCAATAGGTGTTTTTGTGTCATTGGATGAACAATTAGGTCATTTTCGTCCTCCCTAGGCTAATTCTTGTCCAATTAGGGTTTCTAACCAATCTTGTGCATCTAATAGGTGTTTTGTGTCATTGGATGAACATTTACGTCATTTTTGTCCTCCCTAAACTTAATCTTGTCCAATTAGGGTTTCTAACCAATCTTGTGCATCTAATAGGTGTTTTGTGTCATTGAATGAACATTTACGTCATTTTCGTCCTCCCTAAACTTAATCTTGTCCAATTAGGGTTTCTAACCAATCTTGTGCATCCAATAGGTGTTTTTGTGTCATTGGATGAACTATTAGGTCATTTTCGTCCTCCCTAGGCTAATTCTTGTCCAATTAGGGTTTCTAACCAATCTTGTGCATCCAATAGGTGTTTTTGTGTCATTGGATGAACAATTAGGTCATTTTCGTCCTCCCTAAACTTAATCTTGTCCAATTAGGGTTTTTAACCAATCTTCTGCATCCAATAGGTGTTTTGTGTCATTGCATGAACATTTACGTCATTTTCGTCCTCCCTAAACTTAATCTTGTCCAATTAGGGTTTCTAACCAATCTTGTGCATCCAATAGGTGTTTTTGTGTCATTGGATGAACAATTAGGTCATTTTCGTCCTCCCTAGGCTAATTCTTGTCCAATTGGGGTTTTTAACCAATCTTGTGCATCCAATAGGTGTTTTGTGTCATTGGATGAACATTTAGGTCATTTTCGTCCTCCCTACACTTAATCTTGTCCAATTAGGGTTTTTAACCAATCTTGTGCATCCAATAGGTGTTTTGTGTCATTCGATGAACATTTACGTCATTTTCGTCCTCCCTAAACTTAATCTTGTCCAATTAGGGTTTCTAACCAATCTTGTGCATCCAATAGGTGTTTTTGTGTCATTGGATGAACAATTAGGTCATTTTCGTCCTCCCAAGGCTAATTCTTGTCCAATTAGTGTTTCTAACCAATCTTGTGCATCCAATAGGTGTTTTTGTGTCATTGGATGAACAATTAGGTCATTTTCGTCCTCCCTAGGCTTATTCTTGTCCAATTAGGGTTTCTAACCAATCTTGTGCATCCAATAGATGTTTTTGTGTCATTGGATGAACAATTACGTCATTTTCGTCCTCCCTAGGCTAATTCTTGTCCAATTAGGGTTTCTAACCAATCTTGTGCATCCAATAGGTGTTTTGTGTCATTGGATGAACAATTAGGTCATTTTTGTCCTCCCTAGGCTAATTCTTGTCCAATTAGGGTTTTTAACCAATCTTGTGCATCTAATAGGTGTTTTATGTCATTGGATGAACATTTAGGTCATTTTCGTCCTCCCTACACTTAATCTTGTCCAATTAGGGTTTTTAATCAATCTTGTGCATCCAATCGGTGTTTTTGTGTCATTGGAAGAATATTTAGGTCATTTTCGTCCTCCCTTCACTTAATCTTATCCAATTAGGGTTTCTAACAAATCTTGTGCATCCAATAGGTGTTTTTGTGTCATTGGATGAACAATTAGATCATTTTCGTCCTCCCTAGGCTAATTCTTGTCCAATTAGGGTTTTTAACCTATCTTGTGTCATTGGATGAACAATTATGTCATTTTCGTCCTCCCTAGGCTTATTCTTGTCCAATTAGGATTTCTAACCAATCTTGTGCATCCAATAGGTGTTTTGTGTCATTGGATGAACAATATGGTCATTTTTGTCCTCCCTAGGCTAATTCTTTTCCAATTAGGGTTTTTAACCAATCTTGTGCATCTAATAGGTGTTTTGTGTCATTGGATGAACATTTTCGTCATTTTCGTCCTCCCTAAACTTAATCTTGTCCAATTAGGGTTTCTAACCAATCTTGTGCATCCAATAGGTGTTTTTGTGTCATTGGATAAACAATTAGGTCATTTTCGTCCTCCCTGGGCTTATTCTTGTCAAATTAGGGTTTCTAACGAATCTTGTGCATCCAATAGATGTTTTTGTGTCATTGGAAGATGATTTAGGTCATTTTCGTCCTCCCTACACTTAATCTTGTCCAATTAGGGTTTTTAACCAATCTTGTGCATCCAACAGGTGTTTTGTGTCATTGGATGAACAATTATGTCATTTTCGTCCTCCCTAGGCTTATTCTTGTCCAATTAAGTTTTTAACCAATCTTGTGCATCCAATAGGTGTTTTGTGTCATTTGATGAACATTTAGGTCCTTTTCGTCCTCCCTAGGCTAATTCTTGTCCAATTAGGGTTTCAAACCAATCTTGTGCCTCCAATAGGTGTTTTTGTGTCATTGGACGAACAATTAGGTCATTTTCGTCCTCCCTAAACTTAATCTTATCCAATTAGGGTTTCTAACCAATCTTGTGCATCCAATCGGTGTTTTTGTGTCATTGGAAGAATATTTAGGTCATTTTCGTCCTCCCTTCACTTAATCTTGTCCAATTAGGGTTTTTAACCAATCTTGTGCATCCAATTGGTGTTTTGTGTCATTGGATGAACATTTAGGTCCTTTTCGTCCTCCCTAGGCTAATTCTTGTCCAATTAGGGTTTCTAACCAATCTTGTGCATCCAATAGGTGTTTTTGTGTCATTGGATGAACAATTACGTCATTTTCGTCCTCCCTAGGCTAATTCTTGTCCAATTAGGGTTTCTAACCAATCTTGTGCATCCAATAGGTGATTTGTGTCATTGGATGAACAATTAGGTCATTTTTGTCCTCCCTAGGCTAATTCTTGTCCAATTAGGGTTTTTAACCTATCTTGTGTCATTGGATGAACAACTATGTCATTTTCGTCCTCCCTAGGCTTATTCTTGTCCAATTAGGGTTTCTAACCAATCTTGTGCATCCAATAGGTGTTTTGTGTCATTGGATGAACAATTAGGTCATTTTTGTCCTCCCTAGGCTAATTCTTTTCCAATTAGGGTTTTTAACCAATCTTGTGCATCTAATAGGTGTTTTGTGTCATTGGATGAACATTTACGTCATTTTCGTCCTCCCTAAACTTAATCTTGTCCAATTAGGGTTTCAAACCAATCTTGTGCATCCAATAGGTATTTTTGTGTCATTGGATGAACAATTAGGTCATTTTCGTCCTCCCTAAACTTAATCTTATCCAATTAGGGTTTCTAACCAATCTTGTGCATCTAATAGGTGTTTTGTGTCATTGGATGAACATTTACGTCATTTTCGTCCTCCCTAAACTTAATCTTGTCCAATTAGGGTTTCTAACCAATCATGTGCATGCAATCGGTGTTTTGTGTCATTGGATGAACCATTAGGTCATTTTTGTCCTCCCTAGGCTAATTCTTTTCCAATTAGGGTTTTTAACCAATCTTGTGCATCTAATAGGTGTTTTGTGTCATTGGATGAACATTTTCGTCCTCCCTAAACTTAATCTTGTCCAATTAGGGTTTCTAACCAATCTTGTGCATCCAATAGGTGTTTTTGTGTCATTGGATGAACAATTTGGTCATTTTCGTCCTCCCTGGGCTTATTCTTGTCCAATTAGGGTTTCTAACGAATCTTGTGCATCCAATAGATGTTTTTGTGTCATTGGAAGATGATTTAGGTCATTTTCGTCGTCCCTACCCTTAATCTTGTCCAATTAGGGTTTTTAACCAATCTTGTGCATCCAACAGGTGTTTTGTGTCATTGGATGAACAATTATGTCATTTTCGTCCTCCCTAGGCTTATTCTTGTCCAATTAAGTTTTTAACCAATCTTGTGCATCCAGTAGGTGTTTTGTGTGATTTGATGAACATTTAGGTCCTTTTCGTCCTCCCTAGGCTAATTCTTGTCCAATTAGGGTTTCAAACCAATCTTGTGCATCCAATAGGTGTTTTTGTGTCATTGGATGAACAATTAGGTCATTTTCGTCCTCCCTAAACTTAATCTTATCCAATTAGGGTTTCTAACCAATCTTGTGCATCCAATCGGTGTTTTTGTGTCATTGGAAGAATATTTAGGTCATTTTCGTCCTCTCTTCACTTAATCTTGTCCAATTAGGGTTTTTAACCAATTTTGTGCATCTAATAGGTGTTTTGTGTCATTGGATAAACATTTACGTCATTTTCGTCCTCCCTAAACTTAATCTTGTCCAATTAGGGTTTCTAACCAATCTTGTGCATCTAATAGGTGTTTTTGTGTCATTGGATGAACAATTAGGTCATTTTTGTCCTCCATAGGCTATTTCTTGTCCAATTAGCGTTTTTAACCAATCTTGTGCATCTAATAGGTGTTTTGTGTCATTGGATGAACATTTACGTCATTTTCGTCCTCCCTATACTTAATCTTGTCCAATTAGGGTTTTTAACCAATCTTGTGCATCTAATAGGTGTTTTATGTCATTGGATGAACATTTAGGTCATTTTCGACCTCCCTTCACTTAATCTTATCCAATTAGGGTTTTTAACCAATCTTGTGCATCCAATAGGTGTTTTTGTGTCATTGGATGAACAATTAGGTCATTTTCGTCCTCCCTAAACTTAATCTTGTCCAATTAGGGTGTCTAACCAATCTTGTGCATCCAATCGGTGTTTTTGTGTCATTGGAAGAATATATCGGTCATTTTCGTCCTCCCTTCACTTAATCTTGTCCAATTAGGGTTTTTAACCAATCTTTTGCATCCAATTGGTGTTTTGTGTCATTGGATGAACATTTAGGTCCTTTTCGTCCTCCCAAGGCAAATTCTTGTCCAATTAGGGTTTCTAACCAATCTTGTGCATCCAATAGATGTTTTTGTGTCATTGGATGAACAATTACGTCATTTTCGTCCTCCCTAGGCTAATTCTTGTCCAATTAGGGTTTCTAACCAATCTTGTGCATCCAATAGGTGTTTTGTGTCATTGGATGAACAATTAGGTCATTTTTGTCCTCCATAGGCTAATTCTTGTCCAATTAGGGTTTTTAACCAATCTTGTGCATCTAATAGGTGTTTTTTGTCATTGGATGAACATTTAGGTCATTTTCGTCCTCCCTACACTTAATCTTGTCCAATTAGGGTTTTTAACCAATCTTGTGCATCCAATCGGTCTTTTTGTGTCATTGGAAAAATATTTATGTCATTTTCGTCCTCCTTTCACTTAATCTTATCCAATTAGGGTTTCTAACAAATCTTGTGCATCCAATAGGTGCTTTTGTGTCATTGGATGAACAATTAGATCATTTTCGTCCTCCCTATGCTAATTCTTGTCCAATTAGGGTTTTTAACCAATCTTGTGTCATTGGATGAACAATTAAGTCATTTTCGTCCTCCCTAGGCTTATTCTTGTCCAATTAGGGTTTCTAACCAATCTTGTGCATCCAATAGGTGTTTTGTGTCATTGGATGAAAAATTAGGTCATTTTTTTCCTCCCAAGGCTTAATCTTGTCCAATTAGGGTTTCTAACCAATCTTGTGCATCCAATAGGTGTTTTTGTGTCATTGGATGAACAATTAGGTCATTTTCGTCCTCCCTAGGCTAATTCTTGTCCAATTAGGGTTTCTAACCAATCTTGTGCATCTAATAGGTGTTTTGTGTCATTGGATGAACATTTACGTCATTTTCGTCCTCCCTAAACTTAATCTTGTCCAATTAGGGTTTCTAACCAATCCTGTGCATGCAATCGGTGTTTTGTGTCATTGGATGAACAATTAGGTCATTTTTGTCCTCCCTAGGCTAATTCTTTTCCAATTAGGGCTTTTAACCAATCTTGTGCATCTAATAGGTGTTTTGTGTCATTGGATGAACATTTTCCTCATTTTCGTCCTCCCTAAACTTAATCTTGTCCAATTAGGGTTTCTAACCAATCTTGTGCATCCAATACGTGTTTTTGTGTCATTGGATGAACAATTTGGTCATTTTCGTCCTCCCTGGGCTTATTCTTGTCCAATTAGGGTTTCTAACCAATCTTGTGCATCCAATAGGTGTTTTTGTGTCATTGGATGAACAATTTGGTCATTTTCGTCCTCCCTGGGCTTATTCTTGTCCAATTAGGGTTTCTAACGAATCTTGTGCATCCAATAGATGTTTTTGTGTCATTGGAAGATGATTTAGGTCATTTTCGTCGTCCCTACCCTTAATCTTGTCCAATTAGGGTTTTTAACCAATCTTGTGCATCCAACAGGTGTTTTGTGTCATTGGATGAACAATTATGTCATTTTCGTCCTCCCTAGGCTTATTCTTGTCCAATTAAGTTTTTAACCAATCTTGTGCATCCAGTAGGTGTTTTGTGTGATTTGATGAACATTTAGGTCCTTTTCGTCCTCCCTAGGCTAATTCTTGTCCAATTAGGGTTTCAAACCAATCTTGTGCATCCAATAGGTGTTTTTGTGTCATTGGATGAACAATTAGGTCATTTTCGTCCTCCCTAAACTTAATCTTGTCCAATTAGGGTTTCTAACCAATCTTGTGCATCCAATAGGTGTTTTTGTGTCATTGGATGAACAATTAGGTCATTTTCGTCCTCCCTAAACTTTATCTTGTCCAATTAGGGTTTCTAACCAATCTTGTGCATCCAATAGGTGTTTTGTGTCATTGGATGAACAATTAGGTCATTTTCGTCCTCCCTAGGCTAATTCTTGTCCAATTAGGGTTTCTAACCAATCTTGGGCATCCAATAGGTGTTTTTGTGTCATTGGATGAACAATTAGGTCATTTTCATCCTCCCTAAACTTAATCTTGTCCAATTAGGGTTTTTAACCAATCTTCTGCATCCAATAGGTGTTTTGTGTCATTGCATGAACATTTACGTCATTTTCGTCCTCCCTAAACTTAATCTTGTCCAATTAGGGTTTCTAACCAATCTTGTGCATCCAATAGGTGTTTTTGTGTCATTGGATGAACATTTAGGTCATTTTCGTCCTCCCTACACTTAATCTTGTCCAATTAGGGTTTTTAACCAATCTTGTGCATCCAATCGGTGTTTGTGTGTCATTGGATGAACAATTACGTCATTTTCGTCCTCCCTTCACTTAATCTTAGCCAATTAGCGTTTCTAACAAATCTTGTGCATCCAATAGGTGTTTTTGTGTCATTGGATGAACAATTAGATCATTTTCGTCCTCCCTAGGCTAATTCTTGTCCAATTAGGGTTTTTAACCTATCTTGTGTCATTGGATGAACAATTATGTCATTTTCGTCCTCCCTAGGCTTATTCTTGTCCAATTAGGGTTTCTAACCAATCTTGTGCATCCAATAGGTGTTTTGTGTCATTGGATGAACAATTAGGTCATTTTTGTCCTCCCTAGGCTAATTCTTTTCCAATTAGGGTTTTTAACCAATCTTGTGCATCCAATTGGTGTTTTCTGTCATTGGATGAACATTTAGGTCCTTTTCGTCCTCACTAGGCTAATTCTTGTCCAATTAGGGTTTCTAACCAATCTTGTGCATCTAATAGGTGTTTTGTGTCATTGGATGAACATTTACGTCATTTTCGTCCTCCCTAAACTTAATCTTGTCCAATTAGGGTTTCTAACCAATCTTGTGCATCCAATAGGTGTTTTTGTGTCATTGGATGAACAATTAGGTCATTTTTGTCCTCCCTAGGCTAATTCTTGTCCAATTAGGGTTTCTAACCAATCTTGTGCATCCAATAGGTGTTTTGTGTCATTGGATGAACAATTAGGTCATTTTTGTCCTCCCTAGGCTAATTCTTGTCCAATTAGGGTTTTTAACCAATCTTGTGCATCTAATAGGTGTTTTATGTCATTGGATGAACATTTAGGTCATTTTCGTCCTCCCTACACTTAATCTTGTCCAATTAGGGTTTTTAATCAATCTTGTGCATCCAATCGGTGTTTTTGTGTCATTGGAAGAATATTTAGGTCATTTTCGTCCTCCCTTCACTTAATCTTATCCAATTAGGGTTTCTAACAAATCTTGTGCATCCAATAGGTGTTTTTGTGTCATTGGATGAACAATTAGATCATTTTCGTCCTCCCTAGGCTAATTCTTGTCCAATTAGGGTTTTTAACCTATCTTGTGTCATTGGATGAACAATTATGTCATTTACGTCCTCCCTAGGCTTATTCTTGTCCAATTAGGGTTTCTAACCAATCTTGTGCATCCAATAGGTGTTTTGTGTCATTGGATGAACAATTAGGTCATTTTTGTCCTCCCTAGGCTAATTCTTTTCCAATTAGGGTTTTTAACCAATCTTGTGCATCTAATAGGTGTTTTGTGTCATTGGATGAACATTTACGTCATTTTCGTCCTCCCTAAACTTAATCTTGTCCAATTAGGGTTTTTAACCAATCTTGTGCATCTAATAGGTGTTTTATGTCATTGGATGAACATTTAGGTCATTTTTGACCTCCCTTCACTTAATCTTATACAATTAGGGTTTTTAACCAATCTTGTGCATCCAATAGGTGTTTTTGTGTCATTGGATGAACAATTAGGTCATTTTCGTCCTCCCTAAACTTAATCTTGTCCAATTAGGGTGTCTAACCAATCTTGTGCATCCAATCGGTGTTTTTGTGTCATTGGAAGAATATATCGGTCATTTTCGTCCTCCCTTCACTTAATCTTGTCCAATTAGGGTTTTTAACCAATCTTTTGCATCCAATTGGTGTTTTGTGTCATTGGATGAACATTTAGGTCCTTTTCGTCCTCCCAAGGCAAATTCTTGTCCAATTAGGGTTTCTAACCAATCTTGTGCATCCAATAGATGTTTTTGTGTCATTGGATGAACAATTACGTCATTTTCGTCCTCCCTAGGCTAATTCTTGTCCAATTAGGGTTTCTAACCAATCTTGTGCATCCAATAGGTGTTTTGTGTCATTGGATGAACAATTAGGTCATTTTTGTCCTCCATAGGCTAATTCTTGTCCAATTAGGGTTTTTAACCAATCTTGTGCATCTAATAGGTGTTTTTTGTCATTGGATGAACATTTAGGTCATTTTCGTCCTCCCTACACTTAATCTTGTCCAATTAGGGTTTTTAACCAATCTTGTGCATCC
>JBBPBS010000083.1:333920-377628 GCA_037974835.1 Cicer judaicum
GTCATTTTCGTCCTCCCTAAACTTAATCTTGTCCAATTAGGGTTTCTAACCAATCTTGTGCATCTAATAGGTGTTTTTGTGTCATTGGATGAACAATTAGGTCATTTTTGTCCTCCATAGGCTATTTCTTGTCCAATTAGCGTTTTTAACCAATCTTGTGCATCTAATAGGTGTTTTGTGTCATTGGATGAACATTTACGTCATTTTCGTCCTCCCTATACTTAATCTTGTCCAATTAGGGTTTTTAACCAATCTTGTGCATCTAATAGGTGTTTTATGTCATTGGATGAACATTTAGGTCATTTTCGACCTCCCTTCACTTAATCTTATCCAATTAGGGTTTTTAACCAATCTTGTGCATCCAATAGGTGTTTTTGTGTCATTGGATGAACAATTAGGTCATTTTCGTCCTCCCTAAACTTAATCTTGTCCAATTAGGGTGTCTAACCAATCTTGTGCATCCAATCGGTGTTTTTGTGTCATTGAAAGATTATATCGGTCATTTTCGTCCTCCCTTCACTTAATCTTGTCCAATTAGGGTTTTTAACCAATCTTTTGCATCCAATTGGTGTTTTGTGTCATTGGATGAACATTTAGGTCCTTTTCGTCCTCCCAAGGCAAATTCTTGTCCAATTAGGGTTTCTAACCAATCTTGTGCATCCAATAGATGTTTTTGTGTCATTGGATGAACAATTACGTCATTTTCGTCCTCCCTAGGCTAATTCTTGTCCAATTAGGGTTTCTAACCAATCTTGTGCATCCAATAGGTGTTTTGTGTCATTGGATGAACAATTAGGTCATTTTTGTCCTCCATAGGCTAATTCTTGTCCAATTAGGGTTTTTAACCAATCTTGTGCATCTAATAGGTGTTTTTTGTCATTGGATGAACATTTAGGTCATTTTCGTCCTCCCTACACTTAATCTTGTCCAATTAGGGTTTTTAACCAATCTTGTGCATCCGATCGGTCTTTTTGTGTCATTGGAAAAATATTTATGTCATTTTCGTCCTCCTTTCACTTAATCTTATCCAATTAGGGTTTCTAACAAATCTTGTGCATCCAATAGGTGCTTTTGTGTCATTGGATGAACAATTAGATCATTTTCGTCCTCCCTATGCTAATTCTTGTCCAATTAGGGTTTTTAACCAATCTTGTGTCATTGGATGAACAATTAAGTCATTTTCGTCCTCCCTAGGCTTATTCTTGTCCAATTAGGGTTTCTAACCAATCTTGTGCATCCAATAGGTGTTTTGTGTCATTGGATGAAAAATTAGGTCATTTTTTTCCTCCCAAGGCTTAATCTTGTCCAATTAGGGTTTCTAACCAATCTTGTGCATCCAATAGGTGTTTTTGTGTCATTGGATGAACAATTAGGTCATTTTCGTCCTCCCTAGGCTAATTCTTGTCCAATTAGGGTTTCTAACCAATCTTGTGCATCTAATAGGTGTTTTGTGTCATTGGATGAACATTTACGTCATTTTCGTCCTCCCTAAACTTAATCTTGTCCAATTAGGGTTTCTAACAAATCTTGTGCATCCAATAGGTGTTTTTGTGTCATTGGATGAACAATTAGGTCATTTTTGTCCTCGCTAGGCAAATTCTTGTCCAATTAGGGTTTTTAACCAATCTTGTGCATCTAATAGGTGTTTTATGTCATTGGATGAACATTTAGGTAATTTTCGTCCTCCCTACACTTAATCTTGTCCAATTAGTGTTTTTAACCAATCTTGT
The DNA here is from genome assembly GCA_037974835.1 of Cicer judaicum. Lineage (NCBI taxonomy): Eukaryota > Viridiplantae > Streptophyta > Magnoliopsida > Fabales > Fabaceae > Cicer > Cicer judaicum. Next base: position 335,651 of record JBBPBS010000083.1, read on the forward strand.
GCATCTAATAGGTGTTTTGTGTCATTGGATGAACATTTACGTCATTTTCGTCCTCCCTAAACTTAATCTTGTCCAATTAGGGTTTCTAACCAATCTTGTGCATCCAATAGGTGTTTTTTTGTCATTGGATGAACAATTAGGTCATTTTCGTCCTCCCTAGGCTAATTCTTGTCCAATTATGGTTTCTAACCAATCTTGTGCATCCAATAGGTGTTTTGTGTCATTGTATGAACAATTAGGTCATTTTCGTCCTCCCTGGGCTTATTCTTGTCCAATTAGGGTTTCTAACCAATCTTGTGCATCCAATAGATGTTTTTGTGTCATTGGAAGAAGATTTAGGTCGTTTTCGTCCTCCCTACACTTAATCTTGTCAAATTAGGGTTTTTAACCAATCTTGTGCATCCAATAGGTGTTTTGTGTCATTGGATGAACAATTATGTCATTTTCGTCCTCCCTAGGCTTATTCTTGTCCAATTAAGTTTTTAACCAATCTTGTGCATCCAATAGGGTTTTTGTGTCATTGGATGAACATTTAGGTCCTTTTCGGCCTCCCTAGGCTAATTCTTGTCCAATTAGGGTTTCAAACCAATCTTGTGCATCCAATAGGTGTTTTTGTGTCATTGGATGAACAATTAGGTCATTTTCGTCCTCCCTAAACTTAATCTTATCCAATTAGGGTTTCTAACCAATCTTGTGCATCAAATCGGTGTTTTTGTGGTATTGGAAGAATATTTAGGTCATTTTCGTCCTCCCTTCACTTAATCTTGTCCAATTAGGGTTTTTAACCAATCTTGTGCATCCAATTGGTGTTTTGTGTCATTGGATGAACATTTAGGTCCTTTTCGTCCTCCCTAGGCTAATTCTTGTCCAATTAGGGTTTCTAACCAATCTTGTGCATCTAATAGGTGTTTTGTGTCATTGAATGAACATTTACGTCATATTCGTCCTCCCTAAACTTAATCTTGTCCAATTAGGGTTTCTAACCAATCTTGTGCATCCAATTGGTGTTTTTGTGTCATTGGATGAACAATTAGGTCATTTTCGTCCTCCCTAGGCTAATTCTTGTCCAATTAGGGTTTCTAACCAATCTTGTGCATCTAATAGGTGTTTTGTGTCATTGGATGAACATTTACGTCATTTTCGTCCTCCCTAAACTTAATCTTGTCCAATTAGGGTTTCTAACCAATCCTGTGCATGCAATCGGTGTTTTGTGTCATTGGATGAACAATTAGGTCATTTTTGTCCTCCCTAGGCTAATTCTTTTCCAATTAGGGTTTTTAACCAATCTTGTGCATCTAATAGGTGTTTTGTGTCATTGGATGAACATTTTCCTCATTTTCGTCCTCCCTAAACTTAATCTTGTCCAATTAGGGTTTCTAACCAATCTTGTGCATCCAATACGTGTTTTTGTGTCATTGGATGAACAATTTGGTCATTTTCGTCCTCCCTGGGCTTATTCTTGTCCAATTAGGGTTTCTAACCAATCTTGTGCATCCAATACGTGTTTTTGTGTCATTGGATGAACAATTTGGTCATTTTCGTCCTCCCTGGGCTTATTCTTGTCCAATTAGGGTTTCTAACCAATCTTGTGCATCCAATAGGTGTTTTGTGTCATTGGATGAAAAATTAGGTCATTTTTTTCCTCCCAAGGCTTAATCTTGTCCAATTAGGGTTTCTAACCAATCTTGTGCATCCAATAGGTGTTTTTGTGTCATTGGATGAACAATTAGGTCATTTTCGTCCTCCCTAGGCTAATTCTTGTCCAATTAGGGTTTCTAACCAATCTTGTGCATCTAATAGGTGTTTTGTGTCATTGGATGAACATTTACGTCATTTTCGTCCTCCCTAAACTTAATCTTGTCCAATTAGGGTTTCTAACCAATCCTGTGCATGCAATCGGTGTTTTGTGTCATTGGATGAACAATTAGGTCATTTTTGTCCTCCCTAGGCTAATTCTTTTCCAATTAGGGCTTTTAACCAATCTTGTGCATCTAATAGGTGTTTTGTGTCATTGGATGAACATTTTCCTCATTTTCGTCCTCCCTAAACTTAATCTTGTCCAATTAGGGTTTCTAACCAATCTTGTGCATCCAATACGTGTTTTTGTGTCATTGGATGAACAATTTGGTCATTTTCGTCCTCCCTGGGCTTATTCTTGTCCAATTAGGGTTTCTAACCAATCTTGTGCATCCAATAGGTGTTTTTGTGTCATTGGATGAACAATTTGGTCATTTTCGTCCTCCCTGGGCTTATTCTTGTCCAATTAGGGTTTCTAACGAATCTTGTGCATCCAATAGATGTTTTTGTGTCATTGGAAGATGATTTAGGTCATTTTCGTCGTCCCTACCCTTAATCTTGTCCAATTAGGGTTTTTAACCAATCTTGTGCATCCAACAGGTGTTTTGTGTCATTGGATAAACAATTATGCCATTTTCGTCCTCCCTAGGCTTATTCTTGTCCAATTAGGGTTTTTAACCAATCTTGTGCATCCAGTAGGTGTTTAGTGTCATTTGATGAACATTTAGGTCCTTTTCGTCCTCCCTAGGCAAATTCTTGTCCAATTAGGGTTTCAAACCAATCTTGTGCATCCAATAGGTGTTTTTGTGTCATTGGATGAACAATTAGGTCATTTTCGTCCTCCCTAAACTTAATCTTATCCAATTAGGGTTTCTAACCAATCTTGTGCATCCAATCGGTGTTTTTGTGTCATTGGTAGAATATTTAGGTCATTTTCGTCCTCTCTTCACTTAATCTTGTCCAATTAGGGTTTTTAACCAATCTTGTGCATCCAATTGGTGTTTTGTGTCATTGGATGAACATTTAGGTCCTTTTCGTCCTCACTAGGCTAATTGTTGTCCAATTAGGGTTTCTAACCAATCTTGTGCATCTAATAGGTGTTTTGTGTCATTGGATGAACATTTATGTCATTTTCGTCCTCCCTAAACTTAATCTTGTCCAATTAGGGTTTCTAACCAATCTTGTGCATCCAATAGGTGTTTTTGTGTCATTGGATGAACAATTAGGTCATTTTTGTCCTCCCTAGGCTAATTCTTGTCCAATTAGGGTTTCTAACCAATCTTGTGCATCTAATAGGTGTTTTGTGTCTTTGGATGAACATTTACGTCATTTTCGTCCTCCCTAAACTTAATCTTGTCCAATTAGGGTTTCTAACCAATCTTGTGCATCCAATAGGTGTTTTTGTGTCATTGGATGAACAATTAGGTCATTTTTGTCCTCGCTAGGCTAATTCTTATCCAATTAGGGTTTTTAACCAATCTTGTGCATCTAATAGGTGTTTTATGTCATTGGATGAACATTTAGGTCATTTTCGTCCTCCCTACACTTAATCTTGTCCAATTACTATTTTTAACCAATCTTGTGCATCTAATAGGTGTTTTGTGTCATTGGATGAACATTTACGTCATTTTCGTCCTCCCTAAACTTAATCTTGTCCAATTAGGGTTTTTAACAAATCTTGTGCATCCAATAAGTGTTTTTGTGTCATTGGATGAACTATTAGATCATTTTCGTCCTCGCTAGGCTAATTCTTGTCCAATTAGGGTTTATAACCAATCTTGTGCATCCAATAGGTGTTTTGTGTCATTGGATGAACATTTAGGTCATTTTCGTCCTCCCTACACTTAATCATGTCCAATTATGTTTTTTAACCAATATTGTGCATCCAATAGTTGTTTTGTGTCATTGTATGAACAATTAGGTCATTTTCGTCCTCCCTGGGCTTATTCTTGTCCAATTAGGGTTTCTAACGAATCTTGTGCATCCAATAGATGTTTTTGTGTCATTGGAAGATGATTTAGGTCATTTTCGTCCTCCCTACACTTAATCTTGTCCAATTAGGGTTTTTAACCAATCTTGTGCATCCAACAGGTGTTTTGTGTCATTGGATGAACAATTATGTCATTTTCGTCCTCCCTAGGCTTATTCTTGTCCAATTAAGTTTTTAACCAATCTTGTGCATCCAATAGGTGTTTTGTGTCATTTGATGAACATTTAGGTCCTTTTCGTCCTCCCTAGGCTAATTCTTGTCCAATTAGGGTTTCAAACCAATCTTGTGCCTCCAATAGGTGTTTTTGTGTCATTGGACGAACAATTAGGTCATTTTCGTCCTCCCTAAACTTAATCTTATCCAATTAGGGTTTCTAACCAATCTTGTGCATCCAATCGGTGTTTTTGTGTCATTGGAAGAATATTTAGGTCATTTTCGTCCTCCCTTCACTTAATCTTGTCCAATTAGGGTTTTTAACCAATCTTGTGCATCCAATTGGTGTTTTGTGTCATTGGATGAACATTTAGGTCCTTTTCGTCCTCCCTAGGCTAATTCTTGTCCAATTAGGGTTTCTAACCAATCTTGTGCATCTAATAGGTGTTTTGTGTCATTGAATGAACATTTACGTCATTTTCGTCCTCCCTAAACTTAATCTTGTCCAATTAGGGTTTCTAACCAATCTTGTGCATCCAATAGGTGTTTTTGTGTCATTGGATGAACAATTAGGTCATTTTTGTCCTCGCTAGGCTAATTCTTATCCAATTAGGGTTTTTAACCAATCTTGTGCATCTAATAGGTGTTTTATGTCATTGGATGAACATTTAGGTCATTTTCGTCCTCCCTACACTTAATCTTGTCCAATTAGTGTTTTTAACCAATCTTGTGCATCTAATAGGTGTTTTGTGTCATTGGATGAACATTTACGTCATTTTCGTCCTCCCTAAACTTAATCTTGTCCAATTAGGGTTTCTAACCAATCTTGTGCATCCAATAGGTGTTTTTGTGTCATTGGATGAACAATTAGATCATTTTCGTCCTCGCTAGGCTAATTCTTGTCCAATTAGGGTTTATAACCAATCTTGTGCATCCGATAGGTGTTTTGTGTCATTGGATGAACATTTAGGTCATTTTCGTCCTCCCTACACTTAATCTTGTCCAATTAGGGTTTTTAACCAATCTTGTGCATACAATAGGTGTTTTGTGTCATTGGATGAAAAATTAGGTCATTTTTTTCCTCCCAAGGCTTATTCTTGTCCAATTAGGGTTTCTAACCAATCTTGTGCATCCAATCGGTGTTTTTGTGTCATTGGAAGAATATTTAGGTCATTTTCGTCCTCCCTTCACTTAATCTTGTCCAATTAGGGTTTTTAACCAATCTTGTGCATCCAATTGGTGTTTTGTGTCATTGGATGAACATTTAGGTCATTTTCGTCCTCCCTAGGCTAATTCTTGTCCAATTAGGGTTTCTAACCAATCTTGTGCATCTAATAGGTGTTTTGTGTCATTGGATGAACATTTACGTCATTTTCGTCCTCCCTAAACTTAATCTTGTCCAATTAGGGTTTCTAACCATTCTTGTGCATGCAATAGGTGTTTTGTGTCATTGGATGAACAATTAGGTCATTTTTGTCCTCCCTAGGCTAATTCTTTTCCAATTAGGGTTTTTAACCAATCTTGTGCATCTAATAGGTGTTTTGTGTCATTGGATGAACATTTTCGTCATTTTCGTCCTCCCTAAACTTAATCTTGTCCAATTAGGGTTTCTAACCAATCTTGTACATCCAATAGGTGTTTTTGTGTCATTGGATGAACAATTAGGTCATTTTCGTCCTCCCTAGGCTAATTCTTGTCCAATTATGGTTTCTAACCAATCTTGTGCATCCAATAGGTGTTTTGTGTCATTGTATGAACAATTAGGTCATTTTCGTCCTCCCTGGGCTTATTCTTGTTCAATTAGGGTTTCTAACGAATCTTGTGCATCCAATAGATGTTTTTGTGTCATTGGAAGATGATTTAGGTCATTTTCGTCCTCCCTACACTTAATCTTGTCCAATTAGGGTTTTTAACCAATCTTGTGCATCCAACAGGTGTTTTGTGTCATTGGATGAACAATTATGTCATTTTCGTCCTCCCAAGGCTTATTCTTGTCCAATTAAGTTTTTAACCAATCTTGTGCATCCAATAGGTGTTTTGTGTCATTTGATGAACATTTAGGTCCTTTTCGTCCTCCCTAGGCTAATTCTTGTCCAATTAGGGTTTCTAACCAATCTTGTGCATCCAATAGGTGTTTTTGTGTCATTGGATGAACAATTAGGTCATTTTCGTCCTCCCTAAACTTAATCTTATCCAATTAGGGTTTCTAACCAATCTTGTGCATCCAATCGGTGTTTTTGTGTCATTGGAAGAATATTTAGGTCATTTTCGTCCTCCCTTCACTTAATCTTGTCCAATTAGGGTTTTTAACCAATCTTGTGCATCCAATTGGTGTTTTGTGTCATTGGATGAACATTTAGGTCCTTTTCGTCCTCACTAGGCTAATTCTTGTCCAATTAGCGTTTCTAACCAATCTTGTGCATCTAATAGGTGTTTTGTGTCATTGGATGAACATTTACGTCATTTTCGTCCTCCCTAAACTTAATCTTGTCCAATTAGGGTTTCTAACCAATCTTGGGCATCCAATAGGTGTTTTTGTGTCATTGGATGAACAATTAGGTCATTTTCGTCCTCCCTAGGCTAGTTCTTGTCCAATTAGGGTTTCTAACCAATCTTGTGCATCTAATAGGTGTTTTGTGTCATTGGATGAACATTTACGTCATTTTCGTCCTCCCTAAACTTAATCTTGTCCAATTAGGGTTTCTAACCAATCTTGTGCATCCAATAGGTGTTTTTGTGTCATTGGATGAACAATTAGGTCATTTTCGTCCTCGCTAGGCTAATTCTTGTCCAATTAGGGTTTATAACCAATCTTGTGCATCCAATAGGTGTTTTGTGTCATTGGATGAACATTTAGGTCATTTTCGTCCTCCCTACACTTAATCATGTCCAATTAGGTTTTTTAACCAATCTTGTGCATCCAATAGGTGTTTTGTGCATTGGATGAACATTTAGGTAATTTTCGTCCTACCTACACTTAATCTTGTCCAATTAGGGTTTTTAACCAATCTTGTGCATATAATAGGTGTTTTGTGTCATTGGATGAAAAATTAGGTCATTTTTTTCCTCCCAAGGCTTATTCTTGTCCAATTAGGGTTTCTAACCAATCTTGTGCATCCAATCGGTGTTTTTGTGTCATTGGAAGAATATTTAGGTCATTTTCGTACTCCCTTCACTTAATCTTATCCAATTAGGGTTTTTAACCAATCTTGTGCATCCAATAGGTGTTTTTGTGTCATTGGATGAACAATTAGGTTATTTTCGTCCTCCCTAAACTTAATCTTGTCCAATTAGGGTTTCTAACCAATCTTGTGCATCCAATAGGTGTTTTTGTGTCATTGGATGAACATTTAGGTCATTTTCGTCCTCCCTACACTTAATCTTGTCCAATTAGGGTTTTTAACCAATCTTGTGCATCCAATCGGTGTTTGTGTGTCATTGGATGAACAATTACGTCATTTTCGTCCTCCCTTCACTTAATCTTATCCAATTAGGGTTTCTAACAAATCTTGTGCATCCAATAGGTGTTTTTGTGTCATCGGATGAACAATTAGATCATTTTCGTCCTCCCTAGGCTAATTCTTGTCCAATTAGGGTTTTTAACCTATCTTGTGTCATTGGATGAACAATTATGTCATTTTCGTCCTCCCTAGGCTTATTCTTGTCCAATTAGGGTTTCTAACCAATCTTGTGCATCCAATAGGTGTTTTGTGTCATTGGATGAACAATTAGGTCATTTTTGTCCTCCCTAGGCTAATTCTTTTCCAATTAGGGTTTTTAACCAATCTTGTGCATCTAATAGGTGTTTTGTGTCATTGGATGAACATTTTCGTCATTTTCGTCCTCCCTAAACTTAATCTTGTCCAATTAGGGTTTCAAACCAATATTGTGCATCCAATAGGTGTTTTTGTGTCATTGGATGAACAATTAGGTCATTTTCGTGCTCCCTAAACTTAATCTTATCCAATTAGGGTTTCTAACCAATCTTGTACTTCCAATCGGTGTTTTTGTGTCATTGGAAGAATATTTAGGTCATTTTCGTCCTCCCTTCACTTAATGTTGTCCAATTAGGGTTTCTAACCAATCTTGTGCATCCAATTGGTGTTTTGTGTCATTGGATGAACATTTAGGTCCTTTTCGTCCTCCCTAGGCTAATTCTTGTCCAATTAGGGTTTTTAACCAATCTTGTGCATCCAATAGGTGTTTTTGTGTCATTGGATGAACAATTAGGTCATTTTCGTCCTCCCTAAACTTAATCTTGTCCAATTAGGGTTTCTAACCAATCTTATGCATCCAATAGGTGTTTTTGTGTCATCGGATGAACAATTAGATCATTTTCGTCCTCCCTAGGCTAATTCTTGTCCAATTAGGGTTTTTAACCTATCTTGTGTCATTGGATGAACAATTATGTCATTTTCGTCCTCCCTAGGCTTATTCTTGTCCAATTAGGGTTTCTAACCAATCTTGTGCATCCAATAGGTGTTTTGTGTCATTGGATGAACAATTAGGTCATTTTTGTCCTCCCTAGGCTAATTCTTTTCCAATTAGGGTTTTTAACCAATCTTGTGCATCTAATAGGTGTTTTGTGTCATTGGATGAACATTTTCGTCATTTTCGTCCTCCCTAAACTTAATCTTGTCCAATTAGGGTTTCAAACCAATCTTGTGCATCCAATAGGTGTTTTTGTGTCATTGGATGAACAATTAGGTCATTTTCGTGCTCCCTAAACTTAATCTTATCCAATTAGGGTTTCTAACCAAACTTGTGCTTCCAATCGGTGTTTTTGTGTCATTGGAAGAATATTTAGGTCATTTTCGTCCTCCCTTCACTTAATGTTGTCCAATTAGGGTTTCTAACCAATCTTGTGCATCCAATTGGTGTTTTGTGTCATTGGATGAACATTTAGGTCCTTTTCGTCCTCCCTAGGCTAATTCTTGTCAAATTAGGGTTTCTAACCAATCTTGTGCATCTAATAGGTGTTTTGTGTCATTGAATGAACATTTACGTCATTTTCGTCCTCCCTATACTTAATCTTGTCCAATTAGGGTTTCTAACCAATCTTGTGCATCCAATAGGTGTTTTTGTGTCATTGGATGAACAATTATGTCATTTTCGTCCTCCCTAGGCTAATTCTTGTCCAATTAGGGTTTCTAACCAATCTTGTGCACCTAATAGGTGTTTTGTGTCATTGGATGAACATTTACGTCATTTTCGTCCTCCCTAAACTTAATCTTGTCCAATTAGGGTTTCTAACCAATCTTGTGCATCCAATAGGTGTTTTTGTGTCATTGGATGAACAATTAGGTCATTTTTGTCCTCACTAGGCAAATTCTTGTCCAATTAGGGGTTTTAACCAATCTTGTGCATCTAATAGGTGTTTTATGTCATTGGATGAACATTTAGGTCATTTTCGTCCTCCCTACACTTAATCTTGTCCAATTAGTGTTTTTAACCAATCTTGTGCATCTAATAGGTGTTTTGTGTCATTGGATGAACATTTACGTCATTTTCGTTCCCCTAAACTTAATCTTGTCCAATTAGGGTTTCTAACCAATCTTGTGCATCCAATAGGTGTTTTTGTGTCATTGGATGAACAATTAGATCATTTTCGTCTTCGCTAGGCTAATTCTTGTCCAATTAGGGTTTATAACCAATCTTGTGCATCCAATAGGTGTTTTGTGTCATTGGATGAACATTTAGGTCATTTTCGTCCTCCCTACACTTAATCTTGTCCAATTAGGGTTTTTAACCATTCTTGTGCATACAATAGGTGTTTTGTGTCATTGGATGAAAAATTAGGTCATTTTTTTCCTCCCAAGGCTTATTCTTGTCCAATTGGGGGTTCTAACCAATCTTGTGCATCCAATCGGTGTTGTTGTGTCATTGGAAGAATATTTAGGTCATTTTCGTCCTACCTTCACTTAATCTTATCCAATTAGGGTTTTTAACCAATCTTGTGCATCTAATAGGTGTTTTGTGTCATTGGATGAACATTTACGTCATTTTCGTCCTCCCTAAACTTAATCTTGTCCAATTAGGGTTTTTAACAAATCTTGTGCATCCAATAAGTGTTTTTGTGTCATTGGATGAACAATTAGATCATTTTCGTCCTCGCTAGGCTAATTCTTGTCCAATTAGGGTTTATAACCAATCTTGTGCATCCAATAGGTGTTTTGTGTCATTGGATGAACATTTAGGTCATTTTCGTCCTCCCTACACTTAATCATGTCCAATTATGTTTTTTAACCAATATTGTGCATCCAATAGTTGTTTTGTGTCATTGGATGAACATTTAGGTCATTTTCGTCCTCCCTACACTTAATCTTGTCCAATTAGTGTTTTTAACCAATCTTGTGCATCTAATAGGTGTTTTGTGTCATTGGATGAACATTTACGTCATTTTCGTTCCCCTAAACTTAATCTTGTCCAATTAGGGTTTCTAACCAATCTTGTGCATCCAATAGGTGTTTTTGTGTCATTGGATGAACAATTAGATCATTTTCGTCTTCGCTAGGCTAATTCTTGTCCAATTAGGGTTTATAACCAATCTTGTGCATCCAATAGGTGTTTTGTGTCATTGGATGAACATTTAGGTCATTTTCGTCCTCCCTACACTTAATCTTGTCCAATTAGGGTTTTTAACCATTCTTGTGCATACAATAGGTGTTTTGTGTCATTGGATGAAAAATTAGGTCATTTTTTTCCTCCCAAGGCTTATTCTTGTCCAATTAGGGGTTCTAACCAATCTTGTGCATCCAATCGGTGTTGTTGTGTCATTGGAAGAATATTTAGGTCATTTTCGTCCTACCTTCACTTAATCTTATCCAATTAGGGTTTTTAACCAATCTTGTGCATCTAATAGGTGTTTTGTGTCATTGGATGAACATTTACGTCATTTTCGTCCTCCCTAAACTTAATCTTGTCCAATTAGGGTTTTTAACAAATCTTGTGCATCCAATAAGTGTTTTTGTGTCATTGGATGAACAATTAGATCATTTTCGTCCTCGCTAGGCTAATTCTTGTCCAATTAGGGTTTATAACCAATCTTGTGCATCCAATAGGTGTTTTTGTGTCATTGGATGAACATTTAGGTCATTTTCGTCCTCCCCTACACTTAATCTTGTCCAATTAGGGTTTTTAACCAATCTTGTGCATCCAATCGGTGTTTGTGTGTCATTGGATGAACAATTACGTCATTTTCGTCCTCCCTTCACTTAATCTTATCCAATTAGGGTTTCTAACAAATCTTGTGCATCCAATAGGTGTTTTTGTGTCATCGGATGAACAATTAGATCATTTTCGTCCTCCCTAGGCTAATTCTTGTCCAATTAGGGTTTTTAACCTATCTTGTGTCATTGGATGAACAATTATGTCATTTTCGTCCTCCCTAGGCTTATTCTTGTCCAATTAGGGTTTCTAACCAATCTTGTGCATCCAATAGGTGTTTTGTGTCATTAGATGAACAATTAGGTCATTTTTGTCCTCCCTAGGCTAATTCTTTTCCAATTAGGGTTTTTAACCAATCTTGTGCATCTAATAGGTGTTTTGTGTCATTGGATGAACATTTTCGTCATTTTCGTCCTCCCTAAACTTAATCTTGTCTAATTAGGGTTTCAAACCAATCTTGTGCATCCAATAGGTGTTTTTGTGTCATTGGATGAACAATTAGGTCATTTTCGTCCTCCCTAAACTTTATCTTATCCAATTAGGATTTCTAACCAATCTTGTGCTTCCAATCGGTGTTTTTGTGTAATTGGAAGAATATTTAGGTCATTTTCGTCCTCCATTCACTTAATGTTGTCCAATTAGGGTTTCTAACCAATCTTGTGCATCCAATTGGTGTTTTGTGTCATTGGATGAACATTTAGGTCCTTTTCGTCCTCCCTAGGCTAATTCTTGTCCAATTAGGGTTTCTAACCAATCTTGTGCATCTAATAGGTGTTTTGTGTCATTGAATGAACATTTACGTCATTTTCGTCCTCCCTAAACTTAATCTTGTCCAATTAGGGTTTCTAACCAATCTTGTGCATCCAATAGGTGTTTTTGTGTCATTGGATGAACAATTAGGTCATTTTCGTCCTCCCTAGGCTAATTCTTGACCAATTAGGGTTTCTAACCAATCTTGTGCATCTAATAGGTGTTTTGTATCATTGGATGAACATTTACGTCATTTTCGTCCTCCCTAAACTTAATCTTGTCCAATTAGGGTTTCTAACCAATCTTGTGCATCCAATAGGTGTTTTTGTGTCATTGGATGAACAATTAGGTCATTTTTGTCCTCGCTAGGCAAATTCTTGTCCAATTAGGGTTTTTAACCAATCTTGTGCATCTAATAGGTGTTTTATGTCATTGGATGAACATTTAGGTCATTTTCGTCCTCCCTTCACTTAATCTTGTCCAATTAGGGTTTTTAACCAATCTTGTGCATCCAATAGGTGTTTTTGTGTCATTGGATGAACAATTAGGTCATTTTCGTCCTCCCTAAACTTAATCTTGTCCAATTAGGGTGTCTAACCAATCTTGTGCATCCAATCGGTGTTTTTGTGTCATTGGAAGAATATATCGGTCATTTTCGTCCTCCCTTCACTTAATCTTGTCCAATTAGGGTTTTTAACCAATCTTGTGCATCCAATTGGTGTTTTGTGTCATTGGATGAACATTTAGGTCCTTTTCGTCCTCCCAAGGCTAATTCTTGTCCAATTAGGGTTTCTAACCAATCTTGTGCATCCAATAGGTGTTTTTGTGTCATTGGATGAACAATTAGGTCATTTTTGTCCTCCCTAGGCTAATTCTTGTCCAATTAGGGTTTCTAACCAATCTTGTGCATCCAATAGGTGTTTTTGTGTCATTGGATGAACAATTAGGTCATTTTCGTCCTCCCTAGGCTAATTCTTGTCCAATTAGGGTTTCTAACCAATCTTGTGCATCTAATAGGTGTTTTGTGTCATTGGATGAACATTTACGTCATTTTCGTCCTCCCTAGACTTAATCTTGTCCAATTAGGGTTTCTAACCAATCTTGTGCATCCAATCGGTGTTTTGTGTCATTGGAAGAATATTTAGGTCATTTTCGTCCTCCCTTTACTTAATCTTGTCCAATTAGGGTTTTTAACCAATATTGTGCATCCAATAGGTGTTTTGTGTCATTGGATGAACATTTAGGTCCTTTTCGTCCTACCTTGGCTAATTCTTGTCCAATTAGGGTTTCTAACCAATCTTGTGCATCCAATAGGTGTTTTTGTGTCATTGGATGAACAATTAGGTCATTTTCGTCCTCCCAAGGCTAATTCTTGTCCAATTAATGTTTTTAACCAATCTTGTGCATCCAATAGGTGTTTTGTGTCATTGGATGAACATGTAGGTCCTTTTCGTCCTACCTAGGCTAATTCTTGTCCAATTAGGGTTTTTAACCAATCTTGTGCATCCAATAGGTGTTTTTGTGTCATTGGATGAACAATTAGGTCATTTTTGTCCTCCCTAGGCTAATTCTTGTCCAATTAGGGTTTCTAACCAATCTTGTGCATCCAATAGGTGTTTTGTGTCATTGGATGAACAATTAGGTCATTTTTGTCCTCCCTAGGCTAATTCTTGTCCAATTAGGGTTTCTAACCAATCTTGTGCATCCAATAGGTGTTTTGTGTCATTGGATGAACAATTAGGTCATTTTTGTCCTCCCTAGGCTAATTCTTGTCCAATTAGGGTTTTTAAACAATCTTGTGCATCTAATAGGTGTTTTGTGTCATTGGATGAACATTTTCGTCATTTTCATCCTCCCTAAACCTAATCTTGTCCAATTAGGGTTTCTAACCAATCTTGTGCATCCAATAGGTGTTTTTGTGTCATTGGATGAACAATTAGGTCATTTTCGTCCTCCCTAGGCTAATTCTTGTCCAATTAGGGTTTCAAACCAATCTTGTGCATCCAATAGGTGTTTTGTGGCATTGGATGAACAATTAGGTCATTTTCCTCCTCCCTAGGCTAATTCTTGTCCAATTAGGGTTTATAACAAATTTTGTGCATCCAATAGGTGTTTTGTGTCATTGGATGAACAATTAGGTCATTTTTGTCCTCCCTAGGCTAATTCTTGTCCAATTAGGGTTTTTAACCAATCTTGTGCATCTAATAGGTGTTTTATGTCATTGGCTGAACATTTAGGTCATTTTCGTCTTCCCTACACCTAATCTTGTCCAATTAGGATTTTTAACCAATCTTGTGCATCTAATAGGTGTTCTGTCATTGGATGAACATTTACGTCATTTTCGTCCTCCCTAAACTTAATCTTGTCCAATTAGGGTTTCTAACCAATCTTGTGCATCCAATAGGTGTTTTTGTGTCATTGGATGAACAATTAGGTCATTTTTGTCCTCGCTAGGCAAATTCTTGTCCAATTAGGGTTTTTAACCAATCTTGTGCATCTAATAGGTGTTTTATGTCATTGGATGAACATTTAGGTAATTTTCGTCCTCCCTACACTTAATCTTGTCCAATTAGTGTTTTTAACCAATCTTGTGCATCTCATAGGTGTTTTGTGTCATTGAATGAACATTTACGTCATTTTCGTCCTCCCTAAACTTAATCTTGTCCAATTAGGGTTTCTAACCAATCTAGTGCATCCAATAGGTGTTTTTGTGTCATTGGATGAACAATTAGGTCATTTTCGTCCTCCCTAGGCTAATTCTTGTCCAATTAGGGTTTCTAACCAATCTTGTGCATCTAATAGGTGTTTTGTGTCATTGGATGAACATTTACGTCATTTTCGTCCTCCCTAAACTTAATCTTGTCCAATTAGGGTTTCTAACCAATCTTGTGCATCCAATAGGTGTTTTTGTGTCATTGGATGAACAATTAGGTCATTTTTGTCCTCGCTAGGCAAATTCTTGTCCAATTAGGGTTTTTAACCAATCTTGTGCATCTAATAGGTGTTTTATGTCATTGGATGAACATTTAGGTCATTTTCGTCCTCCCTTCACTTAATCTTGTCCAATTAGGGTTTTTAACCAATCTTGTGCATCCAATAGGTGTTTTTGTGTCATTGGATGAACAATTAGGTCATTTTCGTCCTCCCTACACTTAATCTTGTCCAATTAGGGTTTCTAACCAATCTTGTGCATCCGATAGGTGTTTTTGTGTCATTGGATGAACAATTAGGTCATTTTCGTCCTCCCTAGGCTAATTCTTGTCCAATTAGGGTTTTTAACCAATCTTGTGCATCCAAGAGGTGTTTTGTGTCATTGGATGAACACTTAGATCATTTTCGTCCTCCCTAGGTTAATTGTTATCCAATTAGGGTTTTTAACCAATCTTGTGCATCCAATAAGTGTTTTGTGTCATCGGATGAACATTTAGGTCATTTTCGTCCTCCCTACACTTAATCTTGTCCAATTAGGGTTTTTAACCAATCTTGTGCATCCAATAGGTGTTTTGTGTCATTGGATGAACATTTAGGTCATTTTCGTCCTCCCTACACTTAATGTTATCCAATTAGGGTTTTTAACCAATCTTGTGCATCCAATAGGTGTTTTTGTGTCATTGGATGAATATTTAGGTAATTTTCGTCATCCCTACACTTAATCTTGTCCAATTAGGGTTTCTAACCAATCTTGTGCATCCAATAGGTGTTTTTGTGTCATTGGATGAACATTTAGGTCATTTTCGTCCTCCCTACACTTAATCTTGTCCAATTAGGGTTTTTAACCAATCTTGTGCATCCAATAGGTGTTTTGTGTCATTGGATCAACATTTAGGTCACTTTCGTCCTCCCTAAACTTAATCTTGTCTAATTAGGATTTCTAACCAATCTTATGCATCCAATAGGTGTTTATGTGTCATTGGAAGAACAATTAGGTCATTTTCGTCATCCGTAGGATAATTCTTGTGGAATTAGGGTTTTTAACCAATCTTGTGCATCCAATAGCTGTTTTGTGCAATTCGATGAACATTTAGGTCATTTTCGTCCTCCCTAAACTTAATCATGTCCAATTAGGGTTTTTAACCAATCTTGTGAATCCAATAGGTGTTTTTGTGTTATTGGTTGAACAATTAGGTCATTTTCGTCCTCCCTAGGCTAATTCTTGTCCAATTAGGGTTTTTAACCAATCATGTTCATCCAATAGGTGTTTTGTGTTATTGGATGAACATTTAGGTCATTTTCGTCCTCCGTACACTTAATGTTGTCCAATTAGGGTTTTTAACCAATCTTGTGAATCCAATAGGTGTTTTGTGTCATTGGATGAACATTTAGGTCATTTTCGTCCTCCCTACACTTAATCTTGTCCAATTAGGGTTTTTAACCAATCTTGTGCATCCAATAGGTGTTTTGTGTCATTGGATGAACACTTAGGTCATTTTCGTCCTCCCTACACTTAATCTTGTCCAATTAGGGTTTTTAACCAATCTTGTGCATCCAATTGGTGTTTTGTGTCATTGGATGAACATTTAGGTCCTTTTCGTCCTCCCTAGGCTAATTCTTGTCCAATTAGGGTTTCTAACCAATCTTGTGCATCTAATAGGTGTTTTGTGTCCTTGGATGAACATTTACGTCATTTTCGTCCTCCCTAAACTTAATCTTGTCCAATTAGGGTTTCTAACCAATCTTGTGCATCCAATAGGTGTTTTTGTGTCATTGGATGAACAATTAGGTCATTTTTGTCCTCGCTAGGCAAATTCTTGTCCAATTAGGGTTTTTAACCAATCTTGTGCATCTAATAGGTGTTTTATGTCATTGGATGAACATTTAGGTAATTTTCGTCCTCCCTACACTTAATCTTGTCCAATTAGTGTTTTTAACCAATCTTGTGCATCTAATAGGTGTTTTGTGTCATTGGATGAACATTTACGTCATTTTCGTCCTCCCTAAACATAATCTTGTCCAATTAGGGTTTCTAACCAATCTTGTGCATCCAATAGGTGTTTTTGTGTCATTGGATGAACAATTAGATCATTTTCGTCCTCGCTAGGCTAATTCTTGTCCAATTAGGGTTTATAACCAATCTTGTGCATCCAATAGGTGTTTTGTGTCATTGGATGTACATTTAGGTCATTTTCGTCCTCCCTACACTTAATCTTGTCCAATTAGGGTTTTTAACCAATCTTGTGCATACAATAGGTGTTTTGTGTCATTGGAAGAATATTTAGGTCATTTTCGTCCTCCCTTCACTTAATCTTATCCAATTAGGGTTTTTAACCAATCTTGTGCATCCAATAGGTGTTTTTGTGTCATTGGATGAACAATTAGGTCATTTTCGTCCTCCCTAAACTTAATCTTGTCCAATTAGGGTTTCTAACCAATCTTGTGCATCCAATAGGTGTTTTTGTGTCATTGGATGAACAATTAGATCATTTTCGTCCTCCCTAGGCTAATTCTTGTCCAATTAGGGTTTTTAACCTATCTTGTGTCATTGGATGAACAATTATGTCATTTTCGTCCTCCCTAGGCTTATTCTTATCCAATTAGGATTTCTAACCAATCTTGTGCATCCAATAGGTGTTTTGTGTCATTGGATGAACAATATGGTCATTTTTGTCCTCCCTAGGCTAATTCTTTTCCAATTAGGGTTTTTAACCAATCTTGTGCATCTAATAGGTGTTTTGTGTCATTGGATGAACATTTTCGTCATTTTCGTCCTCCCTAAACTTAATCTTGTCCAATTAGGGTTTCAAACCAATCTTGTGCATCCAATAGGTGTTTTTGTGTCATTGGATGAACAATTAGGTCATTTTCGTCCTCCCTAAACTTAATCTTATCCAATTAGGGTTTCTAACCAATCTTGTGCATCCAATCGGTGTTTTTGTGTCATTGGAAGAATATTTAGGTCATTTTCGTCCTCCCTTCACTTAATGTTGTCCAATTAGGGTTTTTAACCAATCTTGTGCATCCAATTGGTGTTTTGTGTCATTGGATGAACATTTAGGTCCTTTTCGTCCTCCCTAGGCTAATTCTTGTCCAATTAGGGTTTCTAACCAATCTTGTGCATCTAATAGGTGTTTTGTGTCATTGAATGAACATTTACGTCATTTTCGTCCTCCCTAAACTTAATCTTGTCCAATTAGGGTTTCTAACCAATCTTGTGCATCCAATAGGTGTTTTTGTGTCATTGGATGAACAATTAGGTCATTTTCGTCCTCCCTAGGCTAATTCTTGACCAATTAGGGTTTCTAACCAATCTTGTGCATCTAATAGGTGTTTTGTATCATTGGATGAACATTTACGTCATTTTCGTCCTCCCTAAACTTAATCTTGTCCAATTAGGGTTTCTAACCAATCTTGTGCATCCAATAGGTGTTTTTGTGTCATTGGATGAACAATTAGGTCATTTTTGTCCTCGCTAGGCAAATTCTTGTCCAATTAGGGTTTTTAACCAATCTTGTGCATCTAATAGGTGTTTTATGTCATTGGATGAACATTTAGGTCATTTTCGTCCTCCCTTCACTTAATCTTGTCCAATTAGGGTTTTTAACCAATCTTGTGCATCCAATAGGTGTTTTTGTGTCATTGGATGAACAATTAGGTCATTTTCGTCCTCCCTAAACTTAATCTTGTCCAATTAGGGTGTCTAACCAATCTTGTGCATCCAATCGGTGTTTTTGTGTCATTGGAAGAATATATCGGTCATTTTCGTCCTCCCTTCACTTAATCTTGTCCAATTAGGGTTTTTAACCAATCTTGTGCATCCAATTGGTGTTTTGTGTCATTGGATGAACATTTAGGTCCTTTTCGTCCTCCCAAGGCTAATTCTTGTCCAATTAGGGTTTCAAACCAATCTTGTGCATCCAATAGATGTTTTTGTGTCATTGGATGAACAATTAAATCATTTTCGTCCTCCCTAGGCTAATTCTTGTCCAATTAGGGTTTCTAACCAATCTTGTGCATCCAATAGGTGTTTTGTGTCATTGGATGAACAATTAGGTCATTTTTGTCCTCCCTAGGCTAATTCTTGTCCAATTAGGGTTTTTAACCAATCTTGTGCATCTAATAAGTATTTTTTGTCATTGGATGAACATTTAGGTCATTATCGTCCTCCCTACACTTAATCTTGTCCAATTAGGGTTTTTAACCAACTTGTGCATCCAATCGGTCTTTTTGTGTCATTGGAAAAATATTTAGGTCATTTTCGTCCTCCTTTCACTTAATCTTATCCAATTAGGGTTTCTAACGAATCTTGTGCATCCAATAGGTGCTTTTGTGTCATTGGATGAACAATTAGATCATTTTCGTCCTCCCTATGCTAATTCTTGTCCAATTAGGGTTTTTAACCAATCTTGTGTCATTGGATGAACAATTAAGTCATTTTCGTCCTCCCTAGGCTTATTCTTGTCCAATTAGGGTTTCTAACCAATCTTGTGCATCCAATAGGTGTTTTGTGTCATTGGATGAACAATTAGGTCATTTTCGTCCTCCCTAGGCTAGTTCTTGTCCAATTAGGGTTTCTAACCAATCTTGTGCATCTAATAGGTGTTTTGTGTCATTGGATGAACATTTACGTCATTTTCGTCCTCCCTAAACTTAATCTTGTCCAATTAGGGTTTCTAACCAATCTTGTGCATCCAATAGGTGTTTTTGTGTCATTGGATGAACAATTAGATCATTTTCGTCCTCGCTAGGCTAATTCTTGTCCAATTAGGGTTTATAACCAATCTTGTGCATCCAATAGGTGTTTTGTGTCATTGGATGAACATTTAGGTCATTTTCGTCCTCCCTACACTTAATCATGTCCAATTAGGTTTTTTAACCAATCTTGTGCATCCAATAGGTGTTTTGTGCATTGGATGAACATTTAGGTAATTTTCATCCTCCCTACACTTAATCTTGTCCAATTAGGGTTTTTAACCAATCTTGTGCATCTAATAGGTGTTTTGTGTCATTTGATGAACATTTTCGTCATTTTCGTCCTCCCTAAACTTAATCTTGTCCAATTAGGGTTTCAAACCAATCTTGTGCATCCAATAGGTGTTTTTGTGTCATTGGATGAACAATTAGGTCGTTTTCATCCTCCCTAAACTTAATCTTATCCAATTAGGGTTTCTAACCAATCTTGTGCTTCCAATCGGTGTTTTTGTGTTATTGGAAGAATATTTAGGTCATTTTCGTCTTCCCTTCACTTAATGTTGTCCAATTAGGGTTTCTAACCAATCTTGTGCATCCAATTGGTGTTTTGTGTCATTGGATGAACATTTAGGTCCTTTTCATCCTCCCAAGGCTAATTCTTGTCCAATTAGGGTTTCTAACCAATCTTGTGCATCTAATAGGTGTTTTGTGTCATTGAATGAACATTTACATCATTTTCGTCCTCCATAAACTTAATCTTGTCCAATTAGGGTCTCTAACAAATCTTGTGCATCCAATAGGTGTTTTTGTGTCATTGGATGAACAATTAGGTCAATTTCGTCCTCCCTTGGCTAATTCTTGTCCAATTAGGGTTTTTAACCAATCTTGTGCATCTAATAGGTGTTTTGTGTCATTGGATGAACATTTACGTCATTTTCGTCCTCCCTAAGCTTAATCTTGTCCAATTAGGGTTTCTAACCAATGTTGTGCATCCAATAGGTGATTTTGTGTCATTGGATGAACAATTAGGTCATTTTTGTCCTCGCTAGGCAAATTCTTGTCCAATTAGGCTTTTTAACCAATCTTGTGCATCTAATAGGTGTTTTATGTCATTGGATGAACATTTAGGTCATTTTCGTCCTCCCTACACTTAATCTTGTCCAATTAGTGTTTTTAACCAATCTTGTGCATCCAATCGGTGTTTTTGTGTCATTGGAAGAATATTTAGGTCATTTTCGTCCTCCCTTCACTTAATCTTATCCAATTAAGGTTTTTAACCAATCTTGTGCATCCAATAGGTGTTTTTGTGTCATTGGATGAACAATTAGGACATTTTCGTCCTCCCTAAACTTAATCTTGTCCAATTAGGGTTTCTAACCAATCTTGTGCATCCAATAGGTGTTTTTGTGTCATTGGATGAACATTTAGGTCATTTTCGTCCTCCCTACACTTAATCTTGTCCAATTAGGGTTTTTAACCAATCTTGTGCATCCAATCGGTGTTTGTGTGTCATTGGATGAACAATTACGTCATTTTCGTCCTCCCTTCACTTAATCTTAGCCAATTAGCGTTTCTAACAAATCTTGTGCATCCAATAGGTGTTTTTGTGTCATTGGATGAACAATTAGATCATTTTCGTCCTCCCTAGGCTAATTCTTGTCCAATTAGGGTTTTTAACCTATCTTGTGTCATTGGATGAACAATTATGTCATTTTCGTCCTCCCTAGGCTTATTCTTGTCCAATTAGGGTTTCTAACCAATCTTGTGCATCCAATAGGTGTTTTGTGTCATTGGATGAACAATTAGGTCATTTTTGTCCTCCCTAGGCTAACTCTTTTCCAATTAGGGTTTTTAACCAATCTTGTGCATCTAATAGGTGTTTTGTGTCATTGGATGAACATTTTCGTCATTTTCGTCCTCCCTAAACTTAATCTTGTCCAATTAGGGTTTCAAACCAATCTTGTGCATCCAATAGGTGTTTTTGTGTCATTGGATGAACAATTAGGTCATTTTCGTCCTCCCTAAACTTAATCTTATCCAATTAGGGTTTCTAACCAATCTTGTGCATCCAATCGGTGTTTTTGTGTCATTGGAAGAATATTTAGGTCATTTTCGTCCTCCCTTCACTTAATGTTGTCCAATTAGGGTTTTTAACCAATCTTGTGCATCCAATTGGTGTTTTGTGTCATTGGATGAACATTTAGGTCCTTTTCGTCCTCCCTAGGCTAATTCTTGTCCAATTAGGGTTTCTAACCAATCTTGTGCATCTAATAGGTGTTTTGTGTCATTGAATGAACATTTACGTCATTTTCGTCCTCCCTAAACTTAATCTTGTCCAATTAGGGTTTCTAACCAATCTTGTGCATCCAATAGGTGTTTTTGTGTCATTGGATGAACAATTAGGTCATTTTTGTCCTCGCTAGGCTAATTCTTGTCCAATTAGGGTTTTTAACCAATCTTGTGCATCTAATAGGTGTTTTATGTCATTGGATGAACATTTAGGTCATTTTCGTCCTCCCTACACTTAATCTTGTCCAATTAGTGTTTTTAACCAATCTTGTGCATCTAATAGGTGTTTTGTGTCATTGGATGAACATTTACGTCATTTTCGTCATCCCTAAACTTAATCTTGTCCAATTAGGGTTTCTAACCAATCTTGTGCATCCAATAGGTGTTTTTGTGTCATTGGATGAACAATTAGATCATTTTCGTCCTCGCTAGGCTAATTCTTGTCCAATTAGGGTTTATAACCAATCTTGTGCATCCAATAGGTGTTTTGTGTCATTGGATGAACATTTAGGTCATTTTCGTCCTCCCTACACTTAATCATGTCCAATTAGGTTTTTTAACCAATCTTGTGCATCCAATAGGTGTTTTGTGCATTGGATGAACATTTAGGTAATTTTCGTCCTCCCTACACTTAATCTTGTCCAATTAGGGTTTTTAACCAATCTTGTGCACACAATAGGTGATTTGTGTCATTGGATGAAAAATTAGGTCATTTTTTTCCTCCCAAGGCTTATTCTTGTCCAATTAGGGTTTCTAACCAATCTTGTGCATCCAATAGGTGTTTTGTGTCATTGGATGAACAATTAGGTCATTTTTGTCCTCCCTAGGCTAATTCTTTTCCAATTAGGGTTTTTAACCAATCTTGTGCATCCAATAGGTGTTTTGTGTCATTGGATGAACATTTAGGTCATTTTCGTCCTCCCTACACTTAATCTTGTCCAGTTAGGGTTTTTAACACATCTTGTGCATCCAATAAGTGTGTTTGTGTCGTTGGATGAATTTTAGGTCATTTTCCACCTCCCTACACTTAATCTTGTACAATTAGGGTTTTTAACACATCTTGTGCATCCAATAGGTGTTTTGTGTCATTGGATGAACAATTAGGTCATTTTCGTCCTCCCTAGGCTAATTCTTTTCCAATTAGGGTTTTTAACCAATCTTGTGCATCCAATAGGTGTTTTGTGTCATTGGATGAATATTTAGGTCATTTTCGTCCTCCCTACACTTAATCTTGTCCAATTAGGGTTTTTAACCAATCTTGTGCATCCAATAGGTGTTTTGTGTCATTGGATGAATATTTAGGTCATTTTCGTCCTCCCTACACTTAATCTTGTCCAATTAGGGTTTTATACCAATCTTGTGCATCCAATAGGTATTTTGTGTCATTGGATGAACATTTAGGTCATTTTCGCTCTCCCTACACTTTATCTTGTCCAATTAGGGTTGCAAACAAATCTTGTACATCCAATTGTTGTTTTTGTGTCATTGGATGAACAATTAGGTCATTTTCGTCCTCCCTAGGCTAATTCTTATCCAATTAGGGTTTTTAACCAATCTTGTGCATCCAATAGGTGTTTTGTGTCATTGGATCAACATTTAGGTCATTTTCGTCCTCCCTACACTTAATCTTGTCCAATTAGGGTTTCTATCCAATCTTCTGCATCCGATAGGTGTTTTTGTGTCATTGGATGAACAATTAGGTCATTTTCTTCCTCCCTAAGCTAAATCTTGTCCAATTAGGGTTTTTAACCAATCTTGTGCATCCAATAGGTGTTTTGTGTCATTGGATGAACATTTAGGTCATTTTCGTCCTCCCTACACTTAATCTTGTCCAATTAGGGTTTTTAACCAATCTTGTGCATCCAATAGGTGTTTTGTGTCATTGGATGAATATTTAGGTCATTTTCGTCCTCCCTACACTTAATCTTGTCCAATTAGGGTTTTTAACCAATCTTGTTCATCCAATAGGATTTTGTCATTGGATGAACATTTACGTCATTTTCGTCCTCCCTACACTTAATCTTGTCCAATTAGGGTTTTTAACCAATCTTGTGCATCCAATAGGTGTTTTGTGTCATTGGATGAACATTTAGGTCATTTTCGTCCTCCCTAGGCTAATTCTTGTCCAATTAGGGTTTCTAACCAATCTTGTGCATCTAATAGGTGTTTTGTGTCATTGGATGAACATTTACGTCATTTTCGTCCTCCCTAAACTTAATCTTGTCCAATTAGGGTTTCTAACCAATCTTGTGCATCCAATAGGTGTTTTTGTGTCATTGGATGAACAATTAGATCATTTTCGTCCTCGCTAGGCTAATTCTTGTCCAATTAGGGTTTATAACCAATCTTGTGCATCCAATAGGTGTTTTGTGTCATTGGATGAACATTTAGGTCATTTTCGTCCTCCCTACACTTAATCATGTCCAATTAGGTTTTTTAACGAATCTTGGGCATCCAATAGGTGTTTTGTGTCATTGGATGAACATTTAGGTAATTTTCGTCCTCCCTACACTTAATCTTGTCCAATTAGGGTTTTTAACCAATCTTGTGCACACAATAGGTGATTTGTGTCATTGGATGAAAAATTAGGTCATTTTTTTCCTCCCAAGGCTTATTCTTGTCCAATTAGGGTTTCTAACCAATCTTGTGCATCCAATAGGTGTTTTGTGTCATTGGATGAACAATTAGGTCATTTTTGTCCTCCCTAGGCTAATTCTTTTCCAATTAGGGTTTTTAACCAATCTTGTGCATCTAATAGGTGTTTTGTGTCATTGGATGAACATTTAGGTCATTTTCGTCCTCCCTACACTTAATCTTATCCAATTAGGGTTTCTAACCAATCTTGTGCATGCAATAGGTGTTTTGTGTCATTGGATGAACAATTAGGTCATTTTTGTCCTCCCTAGGCTAATTCTTTTCCAATTAGGGTTTTTAACCAATCTTGTGCATCTAATAGGTGTTTTGTGTCATTGGATGAACATTTTCGTCATTTTCGTCCTCCCTAAACTTAATCTTGTCCAATTAGGGTTTCTAACCAATCTTGTACATCCAATAGGTGTTTTTGTGTCATTGGATGAACAATTAGGTCATTTTCGTCCTCCCTAGGCTAATTCTTGTCCAATTATGGTTTCTAACCAATCTTGTGCATCCAATAGGTGTTTTGTGTCATTGTATGAACAATTAGGTCATTTTCGTCCTCCCTGGGCTTATTCTTGTTCAATTAGGGTTTCTAACGAATCTTGTGCATCCAATAGATGTTTTTGTGTCATTGGAAGATGATTTAGGTCATTTTCGTCCTCCCTACACTTAATCTTGTCCAATTAGGGTTTTTAACCAATCTTGTGCATCCAACAGGTGTTTTGTGTCATTGGATGAACAATTATGTCATTTTCGTCCTCCCTAGGCTTATTCTTGTCCAATTAAGTTTTTAACCAATCTTGTGCATCCAATAGGTGTTTTGTGTCATTTGATGAACATTTAGGTCCTTTTCGTCCTCCCTAGGCTAATTCTTGTCCAATTAGGGTTTCTAACCAATCTTGTGCATCCAATAGGTGTTTTTGTGTCATTGGATGAACAATTAGGTCATTTTCGTCCTCCCTAAACTTAATCTTATCCAATTAGGGTTTCTAACCAATCTTGTGCATCCAATCGGTGTTTTTGTGTCATTGGAAGAATATTTAGGTCATTTTCGTCCTCCCTTCACCTAATCTTGTCCAATTAGGGTTTTTAACCAATCTTGTGCATCCAATTGGTGTTTTGTGTCATTGGATGAACATTTAGGTCATTTTCATCCTCCCTACACTTAATCTTGTCCAATTAGGGTTTTTAACCAATCTTGTGCATCCAATTGGTCTTTTGTGTCATTGGATGAACATTTAGGTCCTTTTCCTCCTCCCAAGGCTAATTCTTGTCCAATTAGGGTTTCTAACCAATCTTGTGCATCCAATAGGTGTTTTTGTGTCATTGGATGAACAATTAGGTCATTTTCGTCCTCCCTAAACTTAATCTTATCCAATTAGGGTTTCTAACCAATCTTGTGCATCCAATCGGTGTTTTTGTGTCATTGGAAGAATATTTAGGTCAGTTTCGTCCTCCCTTCACTTAATCTTGTCCAATTAGGGTTTTTAACCAATCTTGTGCATCCAATTGGTGTTTTGTGTCATTGGATGAACATTTAGGTCCTTTTCGTCCTCCCTAGGCTAATTCTTGTCCAATTAGGGTTTCTAACCAATCTTGTGCATCTAATAGGTGTTTTGTGTCATTGAATGAACATTTACGTCATATTCGTCCTCCCTAAACTTAATCTTGTCCAATTAGGGTTTCTAACCAATCTTGTGCATCCAATTGGTGTTTTTGTGTCATTGGATGAACAATTAGGTCATTTTCGTCCTCCCTAGGCTAATTCTTGTCCAATTAGGGTTTCTAACCAATCTTGTGCATCTAATAGGTGTTTTGTGTCATTGGATGAACATTTACGTCATTTTCGTCCTCCCTAAACTTATTCTTGTCCAATTAGGGTTTCTAACCAATCTTGTGCATCCAATAGGTGTTTTTGTGTCATTGGATGAACAATTAGGTCATTTTTGTCCTCGCTAGGCTAATTCTTATCCAATTAGGGTTTTTAACCAATCTTGTGCATCTAATAGGTGTTTTATGTCATTGGATGAACATTTAGGTCATTTTCGTCCTCCCTACACTTAATCTTGTCCAATTAGTGTTTTTAACCAATCTTGTGCATCTAATAGGTGTTTTGTGTTATTGGATGAACATTTACGTCATTTTCGTCCTCCCTAAACTTAATCTTGTCCAATTAGGGTTTCTAACCAATCTTGTGCATCCAATAGGTGTTTTTGTGTCATTCGATGAACAATTAGATCAATTTCGTCCTCGCTAGGCTAATTCTTGTCCAATTAGGGTTTATAACCAATCTTGTGCATCCAATAGGTGTTTTGTGTCATTGGATGAACATTTAGGTCATTTTCGTCCTCCCTACACTTAATGATGTCCAATTAGGTTTTTTAACCAATCTTGTGCATCCAATAGGTGTTTTGTGCATTGGATGAACATTTAGGTAATTTTCGTCCTCCCTACACTTAATCTTGTCGAATTAGGGTTTTTCACCAATCTTGTGCACACAATAGGTGTTTTGTGTCATTGGATGAAAAATTAGGTCATTTTTTTCCTCCCAAGGCTTATTTTTGTCCAATTAGGGTTTCTAACCAATCTTGTGCATCCAATCGGTGTTTTTGTGTCATTGGAAGAATATTTAGGTCATTTTCGTCCTCCCTTCACTTAATCTTATCCAATTAGGGTTTTTAACCAATCTTGTGCATCCAATAGGTGTTTTTGTGTCATTGGATGAACAATTAGGTCATTTTCGTCCTCCCTAAACTTAATCTTGTCCAATTAGGGTGTCTAACCAATCTTGTGCATCCAATCGGTGTTGTTGTGTCATTGGAAGAATATATTGGTCATTTTCGTCCTCCCAAGGCTAATTCTTGTCCAATTAGGGTTTTTAACCAATCTTGTGCATCTAATAGGTGTTTTTTGTCATTGGATGAACATTTAGGTCATTTTCGTCCTCCCTACACTTAATCTTGTCCAATTAGGGTTTTTAACCAATCTTGTGCATCCAATCGGGCTTTTTGTGTCATTGGAAGAATATTTAGGTCATTTTCGTCTTCCCTTCACTTAATCTTATCCAATTAGGGTTTCTAACAAATCTTGTGCATCCAATAGGTGCTTTTGTGTCATTGGATGAACAATTAGATCATTTTCGTCCTCCCTATGCTAATTCTTGTCCAATAAGGGTTTTTAACCAATCTTGTGTCATTGGATGAACAATTAAGTCATTTTCGTCCTCCCGAGGCTTATTCTTGTCCAATTAGGGTTTCTAACCAATCTTGTGCATCCAATAGGTGTTTTGTGTCATTGGATGAAAAATTAGGTCATTTTTTTCCTCCCAAGGCTTATTCTTGTCCAATTAAGGTTTCTAACCAATCTTGTGCATCCAATAGGTGTTTTGTGTCATTGGACGAACAATTAGGTCATTTTTGTCCTCCCTAGGCTAATTCTTTTCCAATTAGGGTTTTTAACCAATCTTGTGCATCTAATAGGTGTTTTGTGTCATTGGATGAACATTTAGGTCATTTTCGTCCTCCCTACACTTAATCTTAGCCAATTAGGGTTTCTAACCAATCTTGTGCATGCAATAGGTGTTTTGTGTCATTGGATGAACAATTAGGTCATTTTTGTCCTCCCTTGGCTAATTCTTTTCCAATTAGGGTTTTTAACCAATCTTGTGCATCTAATAGGTGTCTTGTGTCATTGGATGAACATTTTCGTCATTTTCATCCTCCCTAAACTTAATCTTGTCCAATTAGGGTTTCTAACCAATCTTGTGCATCCAATAGGTGTTTTTGTGTCATTGGATAAACAATTAGGTCATTTTCGTCCTCCCTGGGCTTATTCTTGTCCAATTAGGGTTTCTAACGAATCTTGTGCATCCAATAGATGTTTTTGTGTCATTGGAAGATGATTTAGGTCATTTTCGTCCTCCCTACACTTAATCTTGTCCAATTAGGGTTTTTAACCAATCTTGTGCATCCAACAGGTGTTTTGTGTCATTGGATGAACAATTATGTCATTTTCGTCCTCCCTAGGCTTATTCTTGTCCAATTAAGTTTTTAACCAATCTTGTGCATCCAATAGGTGTTTTGTGTCATTGGATGAACATTTAGGTCCTTTTCGTCCTCCCTAGGCTAATTCTTGTCCAATTAGGGTTTCAAACCAATCTTGTGCATCCAATAGGTGTTTTTGTGTCATTGGATGAACAATTAGGTCATTTTCGTCCTCCCTAAACTTAATCTTATCCAATTAGAGTTTCTAACCAATCTTATGCATCAAATCGGTGTTTTTGTGTCATTGGAAGAATATTTAGGTCATTTTCGTCCTCCCTTCACTTAATCTTGTCCAATTAGGGTTTTCAACCAATCTTGTGCATCCAATTGGTGTTTTGTGTCATTGGAGGAATATTTAGGTCATTTTCGTCCTCCCTTCACTTAATCTTGTCCAATTAAGGTTTTTAACCAATCTTGTGCATCCAATAGATGTTTTGTGTCATTGGATGAACAATTATGTCATTTTCGTCCTCCCTAGGCTTAATCTTGTCAAATTAGGGTTTCTAACCAATCTTGTGCATCCAATAGGTGTTTTTGTGTCATTGGATGAACAATTACGTCATTTTCGTCCTCCCTAGGCTAATTCTTGTCCAATTAGGGTTTCTAACCAATCTTGTGCATCCAATAGGTGATTTGTGTCATTGGATGAACAATTAGGTCATTTTTGTCCTCCCTAGGCTAATTCTTGTCCAATTAGGGTTTTTAACCTATCTTGTGTCATTGGATGAACAACTATGTCATTTTCGTCCTCCCTAGGCTTATTCTTGTCCAATTAGGGTTTCTAACCAATCTTGTGCATCCAATAGGTGTTTTGTGTCATTGGATGAACAATTAGGTCATTTTTGTCCTCCCTAGGCTAATTCTTTTCCAATTAGGGTTTTTAACCAATCTTGTGCATCTAATAGGTGTTTTGTGTCATTGGATGAACATTTTCGTCATTTTCGTCCTCCCTAAACTTAATCTTGTCCAATTAGGGTTTCAAACCAATCTTGTGCATCCAATAGGTATTTTTGTGTCATTGGATGAACAATTAGGTCATTTTCGTCCTCCCTAAACTTAATCTTATCCAATTAGGGTTTCTAACCAATCTTGTGCATCCAATCGGTGTTTTTGTGTCATTGGAAGAATATTTAGGTCATTTTCGTCCTCTCTTCACTTAATCTTGTCCAATTAGGGTTTTTAACAAATCTTGTGCATCCAATTGGTGTTTTGTGTCATTGGATGAACATTTAGGTCTTTTTCGTCCTCACTAGGCTAATTCTTGTCCAATTAGGGTTTCTAACCAATCTTGTGCATCTAATAGGTGTTTTGTGTCATTGGATGAACATTTACGTCATTTTCGTCCTCCCTAAACTTAATCTTGTCCAATTAGGGTTTCTAACCAATCTTGTGCATCCAATAGGTGTTTTTGTGTCATTGGATGAACAATTAGGTCATTTTCGTCCTCCCTACACTTAATCATGTCCAATTAGGTTTTTTAACCAATCTTGTGCATCCAATAGGTGTTTTGTGCATTGGATGAACATTTAGGTAATTTTCGTCCTCCCTACACTTAATCTTGTCCAATTAGGGTTTCTAACCAATCTTGTGCATCCAATAGGTGTTTTTGTGTCATTGGATGAACAATTAGGTCATTTTTGTCCTCGCTAGGCTAATTCTTATCCAATTAGGGTTTTTAACCAATCTTGTGCATCTAATAGGTGTTTTATGTCATTGGATGAACATTTAGGTCATTTTCGTCCTCCCTACACTTAATCTTGTCCAATTAGGGTTTTTAACCAATCTTGTGCATCTAATAGGTGTTTTGTGTCATTGGATGAACATTTTCGTCATTTTCGTCCTCCCTAAACTTAATCTTGTCCAATTTGGGTTTCTAACCAATCTTGTGCATCCAATAGGTGTTTTTTTGTCATTGGATGAACAATTAGGTCATTTTCGTCCTCCCTAGGCTAATTCTTGTCCAATTAGGGTTTCTAACCAATCTTGTGCATCTAATAGGTGTTTTGTGTCATTGGATGAACATTTACGTCATTTTCGTCCTCCCTAAACTTAATCTTGTCTAATTAGGGTTTCTAACCAATCTTGTGCAACCAATAGGTGTTTTTGTGTCATTGGATAAACAATTAGGTCATTTTCGTCCTCCCTGGGCTTATTCTTGTCCAATTAGGGTTTCTAACGAATCTTGTGCATCCAATAGATGTTTTTGTGTCATTGGAAGATTATTTAGGTCATTTTCGTCCTCCCTACTATTAATCTTGTCCAATTAGGGTTTTTAACCAATCTTGTGCATCCAACAGGTGTTTTGTGTCATTGGATGAACAATTATGTCATTTTCGTCCTCCCTAGGCTTATTCTTGTCCAATTAAGTTTTTAACCAATCTTGTGCATCCAATAGGTGTTGTGTCATTTGATGAACATTTAGGTCCTTTTCGTCCTCCCTAGGCTAATTCTTGTCCAATTAGGGTTTCAAACCAATCTTGTGCATCCAATAGGTGTTTTTGTGTCATTGGATGAACAATTAGGTCATTTTCGTCCTCCCTAAACTTAATCTTATCCAATTAGGGTTTCTAACCAATCTTGTGCATCCAATCGGTGTTTTTGTGTCATTGGAAGAATATTTAGGTCATTTTCGTCCTCTCTTCACTTAATCTTGTCCAATTAGGGTTTTTAACCAATCTTGTGCATCCAATTGGTTTTTTGTGTCATTGGATGAACATTTAGGTCTTTTTCGTCCTCACTAGGCTAATTCTTGTCCAATTAGGGTTTCTAACCAATCTTGTGCATCCAATAGGTGTTTTTGTGTCATTGGATGAACAATTAGGTCATTTTCGTCCTCCCTAAACTTAATCTTATCCAATTAGGGTTTCTAACCAATCTTGTGCATCCAATCGGTGTTTTTGTGTCATTGGAAGAATATTTAGGTCATTTTCGTCCTCTCTTCACTTAATCTTGTCCAATTAGGGTTTTTAACCAATCTTGTGCATCCAATTGGTGTTTTGTGTCATTGGATGAACATTTAGGTCCTTTTCGTCCTCACTAGGCTAATTCTTGTCCAATTAGGGTTTCTAACCAATCTTGTGCATCTAATAGGTGTTTTGTGTCATTGGATGAACATTTACGTCATTTTCGTCCTCCCTAAACTTAATGTTGTCCAATTAGGGTTTCTAACCAATCTTGTGCATCCAATAGGTGTTTTTGTGTCATTGGATGAACAATTAGGTCATTTTCGTCCTCCCTAGGCTAATTCTTGTCCAATTAGGGTTTCTAACCAATCTTGTGCATCTAATAGGTGTTTTGTGTCATTGGATGAACATTTACGTCATTTTCGTCCTCCCTAGACTTAATCTTGTCCAATTAGGGTTTCTAACCAATCTTGTGCATCCAATCGGTGTTTTGTGTCATTGGAAGAATATTTAGGTCATTTTCGTCCTCCCTTTACTTAATCTTGTCCAATTAGGGTTTTTAACCAATATTGTGCATCCAATAGGTGTTTTGTGTCATTGGATGAACATTTAGGTCCTTTTCGTCCTACCTTGGCTAATTCTTGTCCAATTAGGGTTTCTAACCAATCTTGTGCATCCAATAGGTGTTTTTGTGTCATTGGATGAACAATTAGGTCATTTTCGTCCTCCCTAGGCTAATTCTTGTCCAATTAGGGTTTCTAACCAATCTTGTGCATTCAATAGGTGTTTTGTGTCATTGGATGAACATTTAGGTCATTTTCGTCCTCCCTACACTTAATCTTGTCCAATTAGGGTTTTTAACCAATCTTGTGCATCCAATAGGTGTTTTTGTGTCATTGGATGAACAATTAGGTCATATTCATCCTCCCTAAACTTAATCTTGTCCAATTAGGGTTTTTAACCAATCTTCTGCATCCAATAGGTGTTTTGTGTCATTGCATGAACATTTACGTCATTTTCGTCCTCGCTAAACTTAATCTTGTCCAATTAGGGTTTCTAACCAATCTTGTGCATCCAATAGGTGTTTTTGTGTCATTGGATGAACAATTAGGTCATTTTCGTCCTCCCTAGGCTAATTCTTGTCCAATTAGGGTTTCTAACCAATCTTGTGCATCTAATAGGTGTTTTGTGTCATTGGATGAACATTTACGTCATTTTCGTCCTCCCTAAACTTAATCTTGTCCAATTAGGGTTTCTAACAAATCTTGTGCATCCAATAGGTGTTTTTGTGTCATTGGATGAACAATTAGGTCATTTTTGTCCTCGCTAGGCAAATTCTTGTCCAATTAGGGTTTTTAACCAATCTTGTGCATCTAATAGGTGTTTTATGTCATTGGATGAACATTTAGGTAATTTTCGTCCTCCCTACACTTAATCTTGTCCAATTAGTGTTTTTAACCAATCTTGTGCATCTAATAGGTGTTTTGTGTCATTGGATGAACATTTACGTCATTTTCGTCCTCCCTAAACTTAATCTTGTCCAATTAGGGTTTCTAACCAATCTTGTGCATCCAATAGGTGTTTTTGTGTCATTGGATGAACAATTAGATCATTTTCGTCCTCCCTAGGCTAATTCTTGTCCAATTAGGGTTTTTAACCTATCTTGTGTCATTGGATGAACAATTATGTCATTTTCGTCCTCCCTAGGCTTATTCTTGTCCAATTAGGATTTCTAACCAATCTTGTGCATCCAATAGGTGTTTTGTGTCATTGGATGAACAATATGGTCATTTTTGTCCTCCCTAGGCTAATTCTTTTCCAATTAGGGTTTTTAACCAATCTTGTGCATCTAATAGGTGTTTTGTGTCATTGGATGAACATTTTCGTCATTTTCGTCCTCCCTAAACTTAATCTTGTCCAATTAGGGTTTCTAACCAATCTTGTGCATCCAATAGGTGTTTTTGTGTCATTGGATGAACAATTAGGTCATTTTCGTCCTCCCTAGGCTAATTCTTGTCCAATTAGGGTTCTTAACCAATCTTGTGCATCCAATAGATGTTTTGTGTCATTGGATGAACACTTAGGTCATTTTTGTCCTCCCTACACTTTATCTTGTCCAATTAGGGTTTCTAACAATTCTTGTGCATCCAATTGGTGTTTTTGTGTCATTGGATGAACAATTAGGTCATTTTCGTCCTCCCTAGGATAATTCTTGTCCAATTAGGGTTTTTAACTAATCTTGTGCATCAAATAGGTGTTTTGTGTCATCGGATGAACATTTAGGTCATTTTCGTCCTCCCTACACTTAATCTTGTTCAATTAGGGTTTCTAACCAATCTTGTGCATCCGATAGGTGTTTTTGTGTCATTGGATGAACAATTAGGTCATTTTCGTCCTCCCTAGGCTAATTCTTGTCCAATTAGGGTTCTTAACCAATCTTGTGCATCCAATAGATGTTTTGTGTCATTGGATGAACACTTAGGTCATTTTTGTCCTCCCTACACTTTATCTTGTCCAATTAGGGTTTCTAACAATTCTTGTGCATCCAATTGGTGTTTTTGTGTCATTGGATGAACAATTAGGTCATTTTCGTCCTCCCTAGGATAATTCTTTTCCAATTAGGGTTTTTAACCAATCTTGTGCATCCAATAGGTGTTTTGTGTCATTGGATGAACATTTAGGTCATTTTCGTCCTCCCTACACTTAATCTTGTCCAATTAGGGTGTTTAACCAATCTGGTGCATCCAATAGGTGTCTTGTGTCATTGGATGAACATTTAGGTCATTTTCGCACTCCCTACACTTTATCTTGTCCAATTAGGGTTTCTAACCAATCTTGTGCATCCAATTGGTGTTTTTGTGTCATTGGATGAACAATTAGGTCATTTTCGTCCTCCCTAGGCTAATTCTTATCCAATTAGGGTTTTTAAACAATCTTGTGCATCCAATAAGTGTTTGTGTCATTGGATGAACATTTATGTCATTTTTGTCCTCGCTACATTTAATCTTGTCCAATTAGGGTTTTTAACCAATCTTGTGCATCCAATAGGTGTTTTGTGTCATTAGATGAATATTTAGGTCATTTTCGTCCTCCCTACACTTAATCTTGTCCAATTAGGGTGTTTAACCAATCTGGTGCATCCAATAGGTGTCTTGTATCATTGGATGAACAATTAGGTCATTTTCGTCCTCCCTATGATAATTCTTGTCCAATTAGGGTTTTTAACCAATCTTGTGCATCCAATAGGTGTTTTGTGTCATTGGATGAACATTTAGGTCATTTTCGCTCTACCTACACTTTATCGTATCCAATTAGGGTTTCTAACCAATCTTGTGCATCCGATAGGTGTTTTTGTGTCATTGGATGAACAATTAGGTCATTTTCGTCCTCCCTAGGCTAATTCTTGTCCAATTAGGGTTTTTAACCAATCTTGTGCATCCAATAGGTGTTTTGTGTCATTGGATGAACACTTAGGTCATTTTCGTCCTCCCTACACTTTATCTTGTCCAATTAGGGTTTCTAACCAATCTTGTGCTTCCAATTGGTGTTTTTGTGTCATTGGATGAACAATTAGGTCATTTTCGTCCTCCCTATGATAATTCTTGTCCAATTAGGGTTTTTAACCAATCTTGTGCATCCAATAGGTGTTTTGTGTCATTAGATGAACATTTAGGTCATTTTCGTCCTCCTTATGCTAATTCTTATCCAATTAGGGTTTTTAACCAATCTTGTGCATCCAATAGGTGTTTTGTGTCATTGGATGAACATTTAGGTCATTTTCGTCCTTCCTACACTTAATCTTGTTCAATTAGGGTTTCTAACCAATCTTGTGCATCCGATAGGTGTTTTTGTGTCATTGGATGAACATTTAGGTCATTTTCGTCCTCCCTACACTTAATCTTGTCCAATTAGGGTTTCTAACCAATCTTGTGCATCCAATTGGTGTTTTTGTGTCATTGGATGAACAATTAGGTCATTTTCGTCCTCCCTAGGCTAATTCTTGTCCAATTAGGGTTTCTAACCAATCTTGTGCATCTAATAGGTGTTTTGTGTCATTGGATGAACATTTACGTCATTTTCGTCCTCCCTAAACTTAATCTTGTCTAATTAGGGTTTCTAACCAATCTTGTGCAACCAATAGGTGTTTTTGTGTCATTGGATAAACAATTAGGTCATTTTCGTCCTCCCTGGGCTTATTCTTGTCCAATTAGGGTTTCTAACGAATCTTGTGCATCCAATAGATGTTTTTGTGTCATTGGAAGATGATTTAGGTCATTTTCGTCCTCCCTACACTTAATCTTGTCCAATTAGGGTTTTTAACCAATCTTGTGCATCCAACAGGTGTTTTGTGTCATTGGATGAACAATTATGTCATTTTCGTCCTCCCTAGGCTTATTCTTGTCCAATTAAGTTTTTAACCAATCTTGTGCATCCAATAGGTGTTTTGTGTCATTTGATGAACATTTAGGTCCTTTTCGTCCTCCCTAGGCTAATTCTTGTCCAATTAGGGTTTCTAACCAATCTTGTGCATCCAATAGGTGTTTTTGTGTCATTGGATGAACAATTAGGTCATTTTCGTCCTCCCTAAACTTAATCTTATCCAATTAGGGTTTCTAACCAATCTTGTGCATCCAATCGGTGTTTTTGTGTCTTTGGAAGAATATTTAGGTCATTTTCGTCCTCCCTTCACCTAATCATGTCCAATTAGGGTTTTTAACCAATCTTGTGCATCCAATTGGTGTTTTGTGTCATTGGATGAACATTTAGGTCATTTTCGTCCTCCCAAGGCTAATTCTTGTCCAATTAGGGTTTCTAACCAATCTTGTGCATCCAATAGGTGTTTTTGTGTCATTGGATGAACAATTACGTCATTTTCGTCCTCCCTAGGCTAATTCTTGTCCAATTAGGGTTTCTAACCAAGCTTGTGCATCCAATAGATGTTTTTGTGTCATTGGAAGAAGATTTAGGTCATTTTCGTCCTCCCTACACTTAATCTTGTCCAATTAGGGTTTTTAACCAATCTTGTGCATCCAATAGGTGTTTTGTGTCATTGGATGAACAATTATGTCATTTTCGTCCTCCCTAGGCTTATTCTTGTCCAATTAAGTTTTTAACCAATCTTGTGCATCCAATAGGGTTTTTGTGTCATTGGATGAACATTTAGGTCCTTTTCGGCCTCCCTAGGCTAATTCTTGTCCAATTAGGATTTCAAACCAATCTTGTGCATCCAATAGGTGTTTTTGTGTCATTGGATGAACAATTAGGTCATTTTCGTCCTCCCTAAACTTAATCTTATCCAATTAGGGTTTCTAACCAATCTTGTGCATCAAATCGGTGTTTTTGTGTCATTGGAAGAATATTTAGGTCATTTTCGTCCTCCCTTCACTTAATCTTGTCCAATTAGGGTTTTTAACCAATCTTGTGCATCCAATTGGTGTTTTGTGTCATTGGATGAACATTAGGTCCTTTTCGTCCTCCCTAGGCTAATTCTTGTCCAATTAGGGTTTCTAACCAATCTTGTGCATCTAATAGGTGTTTTGTGTCATTGGATGAACATTTACGTCATTTTCGTCCTCCCTAAACTTAATCTTGTCCAATTAGGGTTTCTAACCAATCTTGTGCATCCAATAGGTGTTTTTGTGTCATTGGATGAACAATTAGGTCATTTTTGTCCTCGCTAGGCAAATCCTTGTCCAATTAGGGTTTTTAACCAATCTTGTGCATCTAATAGGTGTTTGATGTCATTGGATGAACATTTAGGTCATTTTCGTCCTCCCTACACTTAATCTTGTCCAATTAGTGTTTTTAACCAATCTTGTGCATCTAATAGGTGTTTTGTGTCATTGGATGAACATTTACGTCATTTTCGTCCTCCCTAAACTTAATCTTGTCCAATTAGGGTTTCTAACCAATCTTGTGCATCCAATAGGTGTTTTTGTGTCATTGGATGAACAATTAGATCATTTTCGTCCTCGCTAGGCTAATTCTTGTCCAATTAGGGTTTATAACCAATCTTGTGCATCCGATAGGTGTTTTGTGTCATTGGATGAACATTTAGGTCATTTTCGTCCTCCCTACACTTAATCTTGTCCAATTAGGGTTTTTAACCAATCTTGTGCATACAATAGGTGTTTTGTGTCATTGGATGAAAAATTAGGTCATTTTTTTCCTCCCAAGGCTTATTCTTGTCCAATTAGGGTTTCTAACCAATCTTGTGCATCCAATCGGTGTTTTTGTGTCATTGGAAGAATATTTAGGTCATTTTCGTCCTCCCTTCACTTAATCTTGTCCAATTAGGGTTTTTAACCAATCTTGTGCATCCAATAGGTGTTTTTGTGTCATTGGATGAACAATTAGGTCATTTTTGTCCTCGCTAGGCTAATTCTTGTCCAATTAGGGTTTTTAACCAATCTTGTGCATCTAATAGGTGTTTTATGTCATTGGATGAACATTTAGGTCATTTTCGTCCTCCCTACACTTAATCTTGTCCAATTAGGGTTTTTAACCAATCTTGTGCATCTAATAGGTGTTTTGTGTCATTGGATGAACATTTAGGTCATTTTCGTCCTCCCTAAACTTAATCTTGTCCAATTAGGGTTTCTAACCAATCTTGTGCATCCAATAGGTGTTTTTGTGTCATTGGATGAACAATTAGATCATTTTCGTCCTCGCTAGGCTAATTCTTGTCCAAT
The DNA here is from genome assembly GCA_037974835.1 of Cicer judaicum. Taxonomy (NCBI): domain Eukaryota; kingdom Viridiplantae; phylum Streptophyta; class Magnoliopsida; order Fabales; family Fabaceae; genus Cicer; species Cicer judaicum. The sequence goes on from JBBPBS010000083.1 coordinate 373,698, forward strand.
TAGGGTTTATAACCAATCTTGTGCATCCAATAGGTGTTTTGTGTCATTGGATGAACATTTAGGTCATTTTCGTCCTCCCTACACTTAATCATGTCCAATTAGGTTTTTTAACGAATCTTGGGCATCCAATAGGTGTTTTGTGTCATTGGATGAACATTTAGGTAATTTTCGTCCTCCCTACACTTAATCTTGTCCAATTAGGGTTTTTAACCAATCTTGTGCACACAATAGGTGATTTGTGTCATTGGATGAAAAATTAGGTCATTTTTTTCCTCCCAAGGCTTATTCTTGTCCAATTAGGGTTTCTAACCAATCTTGTGCATCCAATAGGTGTTTTGTGTCATTGGATGAACAATTAGGTCATTTTTGTCCTCCCTAGGCTAATTCTTTTCCAATTAGGGTTTTTAACCAATCTTGTGCATCTAATAGGTGTTTTGTGTCATTGGATGAACATTTAGGTCATTTTTCGTCCTCCCTACACTTAATCTTATCCAATTAGGGTTTCTAACCAATCTTGTGCATGCAATAGGTGTTTTGTGCCATTGGATGAACAATTAGATCATTTTCGTCCTCGCTAGGCTAATTCTTGTCCAATTAGGGTTTATAACCAATCTTGTGCATCCAATAGGTGTTTTGTGTCATTGGATGAACATTTAGGTAATTTTCGTCCTCCCTACACTTAATCTTGTCCAATTAGGGTTTTTAACCAATCTTGTGCACACAATAGGTGATTTGTGTCATTGGATGAAAAATTAGGTCATTTTTTTCCTCCCAAGGCTTATTCTTGTCCAATTAGGGTTTCTAACCAATCTTGTGCATCCAATAGGTGTTTTTGTGTCATTGGATGAACAATTAGATCATTTTCGTCCTCGCTAGGCTAATTCTTGTCCAATTAGGGTTTATAACCAATCTTGTGCATCCAATAGGTGTTTTGTGTCATTGGATGAACATTTAGGTCATTTTCGTCCTCCCTACACTTAATCATGTCCAATTAGGTTTTTTAACGAATCTTGTGCATCCAATAGGTGTTTTGTGTCATTGGATGAACATTTAGGTAATTTTCGTCCTCCCTACACTTAATCTTGTCCAATTAGGGTTTTTAACCAATCTTGTGCACACAATAGGTGATTTGTGTCATTGGATGAAAAATTAGGTCATTTTTTTCCTCCCAAGGCTTATTCTTGTCCAATTAGGGTTTCTAACCAATCTTGTGCATCCAATAGGTGTTTTGTGTCATTGGATGAACAATTAGGTCATTTTTGTCCTCCCTAGGCTAATTCTTGTCCAATTAGGGTTTTTAACCAATCTTGTGCATCTAATAGGTGTTTTATGTCATTGGATGAACATTTAGGTCATTTTCGTCCTCCCTACACTTAATCTTGTCCAATTAGGGTTTTTAATCAATCTTGTGCATCCAATCGGTGTTTTTGTGTCATTGGAAGAATATTTAGGTCATTTTCGTCCTCCCTTCACTTAATCTTATCCAATTAGGGTTTCTAACAAATCTTGTGCATCCAATAGGTGTTTTTGTGTCATTGGATGAACAATTAGATCATTTTCGTCCTCCCTAGGCTAATTCTTGTCCAATTAGGGTTTTTAACCTATCTTGTGTCATTGGATGAACAATTATGTCATTTTCGTCCTCCCTAGGCTTATTCTTGTCCAATTAGGATTTCTAACCAATCTTGTGCATCCAATAGGTGTTTTGTGTCATTGGATGAACAATATGGTCATTTTTGTCCTCCCTAGGCTAATTCTTTTCCAATTAGGGTTTTTAACCAATCTTGTGCATCTAATAGGTGTTTTGTGTCATTGGATGAACATTTTCGTCATTTTCGTCCTCCCTAAACTTAATCTTGTCCAATTAGGGTTTCAAACCAATCTTGTGCATCCAATAGGTGTTTTTGTGTCATTGGATGAACAATTAGGTCATTTTCGTCCTCCCTAAACTTAATCTTATCCAATTAGGGTTTCTAACCAATCTTGTGCATCCAATCGGTGTTTTTGTGTCATTGGAAGAATATTTAGGTCATTTTCGTCCTCTCTTCACTTAATCTTGTCCAATTAGGGTTTTTAACCAATCTTGTGCATCCAATTGGTGTTTTGTGTCATTGGATTAACATTTAGGTCCTTTTCGTCCTCACTAGGCTAATTCTTGTCCAATTAGGGTTTCTAACCAATCTTGGGCATCTAATAGGTGTTTTGTGTCATTGGATGAACAATTAGGTCATTTTCGTCCTCCCTAGGCTAGTTCTTGTCCAATTAGGGTTTCTAACCAATCTTGTGCATCTAATAGGTGTTTTGTGTTATTGGATGAACATTTACGTCATTTTCGTCCTCCCTAAACTTAATCTTGTCCAATTAGGGTTTCTAACCAATCTTGTGCATCCAATAGGTGTTTTTGTGTCATTGGATGAACAATTAGGTCATTTTTGTCCTCGCTAGGCTAATTCTTGTCCAATTAGGGTTTTTAACCAATCTTGTGCATCTAATAGGTGTTTTATGTCATTGGATGAACATTTGGGTCATTTTCGTCCTCCCTACACTTAATCTTGTCCAATTAGTGTTTTTAACCAATCTTGTGCATCTAATAGGTGTTTTGTGTCATTGGATGAACATTTAGGTCATTTTCGTCCTCCCTACACTTAATCACGTCCAATTAGGTTTTTTAACCAATCTTGTGCATCCAATAGGTGTTTTGTGCATTGGATGAACATTTAGGTAATTTTCGTCCTCCCTACACTTAATCTTGTCCAATTAGGGTTTTTAACCAATCTTGTGCACACAATAGGTGATTTGTGTCATTGGATGAACAATTAGGTCATTTTTGTCCTCCCTAGGCTAATTCTTTTCCAATTAGGGTTTTTAACCAATCTTGTGGATGTAATAGGTGTTTTGTGTCATTGGATGAACATTTAGGTCATTTTCGTCCTCCCTACACTTAATCTTATCCAATTAGGGTTTCTAACCAATCTTGTGCATGCAATAGGTGTTTTGTGTCATTGGATGAACAATTAGGTCATTTTTGTCCTCCCTAGGCTAATTCTTTTCCAATTAGGGTTTTTAACCAATCTTGTGCATCTAATAGGTGTTTTGTGTCATTGGATGAACATTTTCGTCATTTTCTTCCTCCCTAAACTTAATCTTGTCCAATTAGGGTTTCTAACCAATCTTGTGCATCCAATAGGTGTTTTTGTGTCATTGGATGAACAATTAGCTCATTTTCGTCCTCCCTAGGCTAATTCTTGTCCAATTATGGTTTCTAACCAATCTTTTGCATCCAATAGGTGTTTTGTGTCATTGTATGAACAATTAGGTCATTTTCGTCCTCCCTGGGCTTATTCTTGTTCAATTAGGGTTTCTAACGAATCTTGTGCATCCAATAGATGTTTTTGTGTCATTGGAAGATGATTTAGGTCATTTTCGTCCTCCCTACACTTAATCTTGTCCAATTAGGGTTTTTAACCAATCTTGTGCATCCAACAGGTGTTTTGTGTCATTGGATGAACAATTTTGTCATTTTCGTCCTCCCAAGGCTTATTCTTGTCCAATTAAGTTTTTAACCAATCTTGTGCATCCAATAGGTGTTTTGTGTCATTTGATGAACATTTAGGTCCTTTTCGTCCTCCCTAGGCTAATTCATGTCCAATTAGGGTTTCTAACCAATCTTGTGCATCCAATCGGTGTTTTTGTGTCATTGGAAGAATATTTAGGTCATTTTCGTCCTCCCTTCACTTAATCTTGTCCAATTAGGGTTTTTAACCAATCTTGTGCATCCAATAGGTGTTTTTGTGTCATTGGATGAACAATTAGGTCATTTTTGTCCTCGCTAGGCTAATTCTTGTCCAATTAGGGTTTTTAACCAATCTTGTGCATCTAATAGGTGTTTTATGTCATTGGATGAACATTTAGGTCATTTTCGTCCTCCCTA